>JANHGB010040832.1:4746-22664 GCA_026283785.1 Coracopsis vasa | reverse complement strand
GGTGATATGGTTTAGTGTGAGGTGTTCTGCCCATGGCAATGGGGTTGGAACTAGATGATCTTAAGGTCCTTTCCAACCCAAACCATTCTATAATTCTATAACATATGCTGTTCCTCGGGAGCACACTTTGCCAAGTGGCCACACAGCATAATTATTCTGTATTTTGTATGTTCACTGTTTCATACTCAAATGCAGAAGAACTGTGTATTCTCCAGTTCTGGAGGTCTACCTAGATCAGGACTGGATTTCATCTGTTACTTTTGAAGCTCAGGAGGAAGTCTTGTAGTGCAACAGCAGGTTTAGGGATAAAATCTCCATCTTTTCGAGAAAGTAGTAGACTGAGTGTAAGAAGATTCAAACTTCACTGACATTTTGACAAGAAAACTCTTACACATCAGTGGGTAAGTCATTCATCTTTTACATTATAGTTCTCCTATGTGCACAACAGAGCAAGGAGTAATTAAAAATACATAAATAAATAATAATCTTCCTCTTCTCTTTGTAAGACCAGACTATTTCAGCCAGAGTGCCCAACTGATGCTCATAAAGCATCTGACTAACAGGAGACTGTCAGCTGAGATGTCTGGATAACAACGCAACCTATACACTGATTATGCTGTTAAAGAAAATGATTGCACTTGGATTCTCCAACTCAGTATTTCTTAAGGTTGCTCAGAAGAAGAGTAAAGCCTCAGTGCCTGCAAAGTCTGTACATAACTGAATCATAAAATCATAGAATGGTATGGGTTGGAAAGGAGCTTAAAGCGCATCCAGTTCCAACCCCCTGCCACAGGGGTAGGGACACCTTCCACTAGAGCAGGTTGCTCCAAGCCCCTGTGTCCAGCCTGGCCTTGAACACTGCCAGGGATGGGGCAGCCACAGCTTCTCTGGGCAGCCTGTGACAGAGCCTTACCACCCTCACAGGGAAGAACTTCTTACTAATATCTAATCTAAATTGGTTTAAAACCATTCCCCTTTGTCCTATCACTACAGGCCCTTGTAAAAAGATCATCTCCAGATTTCTTGTGGACCTCCTTTAGGTACTAGAGGCTGCTCTAAGGTCTTTCCAGACCCTCCTCTTCTCCAGGCTGACCAAGCCTAGCTGAAGTTCTCTGCTGAGAGCTACTCAGTTTTGCAAAAGCACCAATACCACGAACGTTCCTTCTAATCATGAAGCCTAAGACCTCTTATGAGAGAGACGAGGAAACATGACCATGCTTCTGGCACTTAATAGCCCCATGCTTTACTGATAAGGCACTTCCCTAACAGAGCATTTGCGTTCTTACATGTCTCATATTGGCAAAGGAAGAAAAGAAAGCACATCCTGGAGTTGAGGAATAGAAGGGAGGAGAATCCAGAAAACAATAAAGTTCAGAAATTCATAAAAATTTGCTTTTTCTCCACAAGAAAGAGGGGGAGGGCACACAACGTGAAGCTTCACAAGACAGCTGCATGAGCAGAACAATACACTAAATGCTCCATTGCCTGCTATAAATAACTGAGCAATCACCAGTTATTAAACCATAATGAGGAAGGCATGGAAAAGTGTCTCAAATAGACCTCATTTGCCTACTGTAGCTCCAGCCTCATCCATCAAATGAGAAGCACATTTTCATCACTATCCCCAAACAGTAAATGTTGTTTATTCAGTGCAAATACTGTTTAAAATGTCCTGCTTGTTACAACATCTTCATTGTAGCCTTTCTGCCAACTCCACAGACCTCATCTCCTTTCCTATTCACTAAGCATCAATCATCTCTTTTCTCCTACTTACAGCTTCACAATCATTGTGGCATGAGATGTGCTGCCCTGATTTTTATGTTCCAAGAACTCTGCTGTACCAAAGCTTTGCAATTATTTTTCATCTTAAGGAAATACTTAATTTTCCCCCTGTCCACTTCTATTTAACTCACAACTGGGATGTTGAAGAGTTGGATGTGGATGAATCATCTCAAATAGAAAAAAAACTAATGTGGCAAAGTAGCATGGAATATTATTTTGGCCTGGCTTTGATATTGAAAAAGGAAAAGGGGAAAAAAAGGTTGGGTGAAGCTTGCACATTGCAGGTCAGGAAAGACAGTGCCACCTGATCTGGGAGACTCAGAGAATACCTTATGTGGCAGCCTCGGGCAGCACAACTTAAAATGAAATTGGAGAGTGAAACTTGTTACAATTGCTTACAACTCCACATTACACAACTGCATTGACAAGCCTTTGGGGCACACAACAGAAGAAATCCAAAGAACGGTGATTTCAGAATGCCAGGTTAATGTAGAAAACATAAAAGCATCTTATTCCCTCAGTGACATGGTTAAGTGGTGGTCTTGGCAGTCCTGGGGTAATGGTTGGACTTCATGATCTTAAAGGTCTTTTCCAACCTGGTGGACACTATGATTCTATGATTATGAGAATGTGTGGACAGGCAGATTTATTGGAGGGCAGGAGAGTTGGTTTTTTGGTGGGGAGGTTGTTTGGTTGGTTGTTTTTTAACCACTTTCCTATTGCTAATACACAATCCAGTAGGACATGTGAACGGTTTGGTGAGCTACAAAATCTCACTAAGACAAAATCACTGTTATTGGTAACATTTAGAGCTAATAAGGATACCATCATGTACCAGACACCTTTTCCCCTCTAATGCACCACAGATATTGCAACCTAAAGAGAAGGGCATACTAAGTGATCAATAGAAATGGCTCTTGTACAAGTTATGGCTCAACCTGACATGCTCACACGTGTCTTTTTCTGATCCCAGTGTTAGAATAACTTAAAAGGTTTTACAAAATGAAAAGTGTGATTGTAGATCAGAATGGCCTGCTTTAAACAGGTCAATAAAGCTGCTTGCACCCAACAGTCTCACACATCTCTTAGAAGTCTCAGTTCTCAACTTCAAATGTGAAACAGAAAACCTGTTTATTTTTACACTTCAGCAATTTTTAGTGTGCTTCCTAAGTTGTTTTGGGAGATTCAATCCTTACCACCAAGTTTCACACAAGTAAAAGTGCCTATTTCATTAAAAACAATAAAATGAACCTAAAACTAGATTGGCTCATTTTGCAACTTTCAGCCTAGAGCAACTCTGGAAAAGTTATGAGTCTCTCTGTTAATGTGTAGGTTGAAAATGCTGATGCAGTGTGATAGATTAGCACAAAACCAAAGGGTGTATCTACATGGCACACTGTGATACTGTTCTCAAATACCTGAACCAGCTCCAGAATTGAAATCAGCAATAAGAACTTCAGCAAAGCGAGTCTCCTGAAAATCACCCCGAACAGACCCCAAACTGAGCACTAAACACTTATTTCTCCCAAGTTTCTTTAACACAGACTAGCATTGCAGTTCTGTAGGTAGGCACAAAGTACCCTAACAGAAGCCTAGCAGCAAGAGCATAAAGAGATTCTACTCTAAGACAAATTAGATCACTCCTTTGCTAATAAGTCATCTTTCTTTAGCACTATGATGTGCTTTGAACTAAGTCAGATTGCCTCCTCATTAACACTATTGCTAGGCAAAACAAACAAGGCTCTTTTAGCCTCCTCCCTGCAAGACAAGTTTTCCATTTACTGGAAGCCAGCAATGTTTCTCTAGTCTTATGCCAATTTTGACTTATAAGAGATGGCAAAATCATGGTGGAACAAGCAGCACAAAACAATCCATGCCATTTCTGACCTATCCTTGTACACAAAACCCATGGTAAACTATATACACCTTTGAAACAGTTATTACCAAACAGCCTCTTGGGCCTAGAAAGTAATGGCTGAAGACTTTCACTTCAAAAATACTGTCTTGAACACATTCCAAATGCTTACTACTTGTAATTCATCTCCTCTTTAGCAATTAAATGAAGTCATATTGACTTTATTCCACCCTAATTATTTCTATTTGACATATTAACACTGAATCACTTTGTTTCTTAGTTTCCTGGAACATCAAGCAATAACACAGACTGTTAGAGACAACTTAAAAGGATGCAGGCTGTAAAAGAGTGGCTGCTTTATAAACTAGAAGATTTCCATTTTATGTGGGAAACATTATCAATATTGCCTTATTTCAGAGGAAAAGGTGACATTCAAACCATCTCCCAACATAAGAAGCGCACTCTTTCCGATGCTGGGAAATGAGCATAAAATAAGGTTTTTCACATAGATCTATCAGCCAAGTAGGTTGATAATGGGCTAAATGAGGTCACAGTCTGCCACAGAGCCGCTGGTCATTGCTTGCCACTACTCACACCGTGCAGATAAGCCAGGGGAGAAGACCGCAGCTCATCACCCTCACACCGGCGCTGCCGTGGTGGTCACCACAGGGAGCTCCCTGTGCCCGAGAGGGCCCCGCAGCCCTGCCACCTCAGGGGAGCACCCGGAGAAGCAGCGCTTTGTAACACCGACCTGTACCCCCCGGTGTTGCCCCCTCCCCAGCCGAGAACGCAGACACGGAGTCAGCCTGACCCGGCCCGCCGCAGCCCAGCTGAGGGGCACCCCACGGGCCTGCAGCCAGGCCGCAGTCATCCCCGGCCCCACCACATACCCTCCCCATGCCGGGCCGCAGCACACCCAGGGGACGGGGCCCTCGGGGCGCTGCCCTGCTGCACCGCTCCGCTCCTCACCCAGGTACTCAGGCCCCGGCAGCGAGAGCCGCTCGGGGCTCAGCATCCTCCTGCCGCCGCTGCCGCTCCCTCCCAGCTTCCGTCCGTTTCCAAGGCGCCCGACGCTCCCGGCGCTGCTCGGCCGCTCGCCCCGGCTGGGAACACGCCCCCGCGCCGACAGGTTCCGCGCCCAAAACCGCCCGGGCAGGAGTCATAACCCGGCTTTAGCTCTCTCCTTGCCTCACCACTCTTCAGCGAGGGCCAGTGGCCTCACCCCGCTAGCCTGGGCAGTCTGCACAGGTCAGGGGCTGCGGGCAAGGGTGGGAGGCCATGAGGTACCTCATGGGAAAGGTCTCCAGGTGTGCATGGTGACATGGCAGCTTGGCCTTGAGGAAGGGGCCATGGGCAATATGGCGGCCTGGCCTTGAGGAAGGGGCTAAGGGCAGTATGGTGGTCTAACTGTGAGGAGAGGCAATGGACAGCAGGCTCCAAGCCTGAGGGATGCCTTAGGGAGAGGAGCTAGTGAAGCTGAACAGGCAAAATGGCACAAGGAGATGCATGTGTAAAGTCATTCTGGTTAGATCAAAGGTGCCTAAAGCCAGGGATGGTTGGGACTACAGCTATGGGGGAAAGACTGCAATTTGAAGGGGACTGGTAGTAAGTTAATGAAGGGCACTTGCATAACACTCTTATTCCAAAGAGCAGGAACTGAGCAGCAAGACCAGGAAGGTCCTTTACAGCTGTGTCCTGTCCACACCACTCCTGCAAAAAAGCAACCCTTGTCTTCAGGAGAGGGAGATGAGGAGCATCAGGAATCTTCCTTCACATGAAAGTAGGAACTAGCAGAAAAGTCCTGAGCCATGTGTTCTTTCTTATCTTGTCTGGGAATGGTCCTTATCCCAGGGATGCAGGAGAGGCAGAGCTATTCACATGGCTGGAGGCAGCCCTGCCGGCTCCTGTTCCCCAGAAGCTGATGGGGCTAAAATTTCCAGATTACTTCACAGTTTCTTATATCACCATTAGAAGAATTCCAGCCCAGGATGTAATCCCAGGAGTTAAAGAAAGGACTGGAAGTGTTGTCTGTGCTTTTACTGCAAATGCAAAAGAAGGGAAACTAAATAAACCATTTGTGCATACATATAACCTGCCTTTATTCCACTGTAGGAAAGACCTGAGTATGACTATTATCAACTCAATTTAGTCTATTCTTAAAGGGCAGCCACAGTTAAAAATGGCAAAGAGGATGTTATAACTTACCGGTACATAACCCCCTGGTTATGTGCTGTAAATAGCCTGGACTACTCCACTGTCTTTGGCTTGCTTTGTCTTTAAAAGGATCTGGCTTAGATATAAATATTTCAAAGATGGGCAGAGAGAATTATTTAGGGAGCAGACAACGAAATCCTCCAGTGTGAAGAATGATTGGAAAAATTAAGATTGTCATAAAAAGGATAGGCATAACATGTAAAATGATGTTGTCTAACATCATTTGTGCTTATTACAAATAAAGCTCATTAAAACATCCTGTTTATTCAGTTTTGCTGTTTGCACATTTGGGTATAGGCTATAAGTTTAAAGATGGGGATTTTTTATAGCAGATACAATTGGATTGTAGAATACATGGACACAACATACTGTTGGGGCCAGGAATTTAGCTGAATTTAGAAAGGAAGTAGATACTTTCAAACAGAATGAGAAAACACAGGATTATGTTGTTACATATGAAAGCATATTGGAAAAAGAGGACAGCATCTGTAGGAATATGAACTATCCCAGTTCACAGTGAAGCCACTCATCTGACTAATGCGGTTTTGGAAAACATTTTTCCTAACATGATGTCTATTCCATAACTGCTGGTTTCAGGGTTTCTGGCACTTCTCAGTGAGGTATCTGGTTCTAGGCCAGTGTTGGAGAGGAGAAAGGGAATTTGATTGACCCCCTGTGATCATTAGGTTCAGGAGCACAGTTCCTGCACTTTTAAAACAGGCTGGAGGTCTTTGTTTTCACAAGAAGTCCTTTATCCTTAGCCAGGCAGTTTCACTGATGTTCAAAAGCCAACTCTAAAAGCCTTCCCCTCTCATACTGTTGGTCAGCTGAGCTGGTAGGAGCCTTCCACAGGTTGGGCACTGTTTCTTTTTTGTTGTGTAAACCACAGTTTATCCTTGATCGGTATCTGGAGCACTCATTTGCAAGAGGCCTTTAAAGTCCAATTTTAACTATTACATTCTAATATCTCTCTGTGTGGGCATTTATTTATTTTATTCTTGTTCCTGTTTGTTCTCTATGGGTTGGACTTTGTTATTTCCTTTAAGCCAGCTAAGGGAATCCTTTTGGACACTGAGCCCATTTGTGGTTTTAATAACGATAAGTTTCAGTAGTAGTGGCGCCTGACTGTTAACAGCTCAAAGAAAACTATATAAAAACAAGATGTTGTTTCTGGAGCCATTTATAGACTTCCCTGTTTACTATTATTTCTCTTCTGGACTTGGCAGAGCCAGGATTAGGTGATGTATCAACTGCAGCACTCACCTGTTCTCTCATGCTCATGACTTGAAAAGAGACAAATGCTGCCAGCTTGACCATAGGCATTGAATTTTCTTTTCCATATTGATTTTAGATCCTTAGACTAGAGTATTTTAACAAATTGAGAAGCCGTTCCTGGGTCACTGGAATACATCTGCTGCCTCAAGAGGGGCAAATCTATCAGGGGCTTAATGTTCTTTTGCACGCAGCTGGAAGAATGATAGGGGAAAAAAGCATTTTTCTCTGTAACAACCCCTTGGTAAATTATCAGAGGTACAGGTCTTACCTTAGGGCAAACCTATGGAGGACACTTTAGGGTCACCTTTTACCCGGGGAATTGTGGTAATGCTTACATCTCTTAACTAGAATTGCTGAGTTTTGTCTACCAGGAACATTTGGGTATCTAAATCAGTATTTCAAGAAGGATCAGTTGAACTACATGCGTACATCTTGTGCACACCCTCTTTCAGATTTTAAGTGACCTTAATTTGATTTAGCTTAATTCACTTAAAAGTGTGGTTTAAGTAGTCTTTCAGAAATCATACCTTTGGGTAAGTTGGGCTAACTTACTTATATGAAAGTCCATGTGAGCACAAGTTTGAAAATGTGGTATGATTTAAATTATGCCATGAAAGAAAATGTCTTTATTGTGTTACCATGCATGGAATGCAAAATTCCTTTCTGTGACAGTTTTATAGGTGTTTCTCAGTAATTTAGTTTAAATCAGATTTCTGTTTTCCTCCATTCCCACATACTTTGCCCTCACTCTGTTAATTGCTTAGCTTACTCTTTGCTGGTTTTATATTCACCTTCCTAAATGATACTATCGTTATTGAGCTGAAATATTTTGCTTTTATTAGCCAAAGTTCTCCTGACAAACAGCTCCTCTTTCAGAGAGAGTATTATATAGAATAATAAACAGGACCAAATATCAAGCAACAAATTCCAGAGGAAATGCCTTGTTTTAAGCAGACTGAGTCATTTTGTCTGGCTTCTATTACTTTGTCTTCGAATGAAATGTTTTATTTCCTTAGAATTTTAACAATTATTGTTAAAGTAGTTATAATAAAGCCTTGACATACTGGAAGAAAGTTAACTTTTCTATTTTTTGTTGTTCAGGTGACAGCTGGAAATACTATTGCTTTATGCATTTCAACTACAATGTACAAAGAACTAGGCCATGGGCAGTCTTCAGTCCTGTTCCATCTGACTTCTGTGAAATTAATGTAAGCCAGTTTCACACAAACACGAGGAAACTGTCTCTAGCCCTTGTTCATTCTTTAGTGTCCAAAGCCTTGTCCTGTTCTAAAACAGTTAGCTAAGAGCCTGTCTTGTGCAAGGCTTTGATTTTGCTGGTTTGATGTTACTTTGTTTTAGGCTTCCCACACGTTTGCCAACTGAGCTTTACCTAGTCCATAATAATACAATTGCAAGTTCAATCATAAAATGTGTTTTATCTTAGCACACGCGAAAACCAAATTGTACTGAGAGGAGAAAAACATTGACTTAAACAACTGTCAATCTTTACTGATAATCTGTTATTTTGGGCACCCTAGAAGAGATAAGTTTTTGAGGAGGGATCTGAAAAATACGGAGAATAAGAACTTCATGTACTATTATTTATGTAAAGTATTAGAAATCTTATAAGTGCAATTAGGATTCTATTATGCAAGATGTTATAAAAATCAATGGCACTGAAGCTGAATGATTCATTTATGAGTCAGTTGCAAACCCATAAAAACCTCCCATTAAGTTCCTGATTTAATAATTATTTTTATGAATCGTGACCAAACTCTCTAAACACATGCACTGAAAATAAGATTATCTTAAATGAAGAGATTGGCCAAAATCACAATGAAATTATGTGATGGAATCTGTGTTTTCATGTTGTTGATTTCTCAGGAGGCATTTACAGAGCAAGATCCAGTACTTTTAGTGTTTGTCCTAATCTGAGCCTTCTCAAGCTGAATGAACTATTTATCTGGTCCACATGCAGCACAGTGGTTTTGCACAAGTAAACAAATCATTTTTCTCTAATAACACAGTATTAATACTATTTTAACTCTTCAGGTCAAACCTAGGAAAACAGGTAGGACTAACTTTGTTCTTTAAGATGAAGGGACTCTAGAGAAATAAGATTCACAAAGTTTTTATGATTCCTAACACCTACCACAAGTTGAAATCTGTAAATAACTCTTTGTTTTCCAGCTAGTGATAGAATGTGATGACAGCAGCAGCTCTCTTAAATAGCCAGCATTTGTACCATTAAAGGGCTTAAATTCAGCATGTACAATTGTACCTGTAAGTCTTAAGAATACACTTAACTGTTAAGATGTCATAAGCATGCAGGAAATTGTGCTATGAACATTGTGCCTTTGTAGTTTCTTTTTTATTTACTAGTTTAGCTGCATTTCAGTCTGGATTGCTGAGATTTTCTTTTTCTCCTCGAAATGTTGGACAGCAAGAAAGTAGAGACCTGATCTAATTTCCAGATCTCTCTATATTGATGAACTTTATGTTCACCTGAGAATTTAGGTCTAATCAAGCTCCCAGATCCTTGTGTTTTAAATATAAAACATTCACCTACCCTTTAGAACAATCTACTCTTTAGAATTTAGAAGGCGTACTTCTAAATTCAAGGTGATCTGCTTATCAGATGAGGGAATATCATTATGACGGGTCCTGTGGCTTATGGAGGCCACATCTTCATTTTAAAATCAAGGGTAGCTCTAAGTTGTATGATAGATTCCTGGCATGTATTAAATGCACTGACCAAATTCTGGTTGGTTTGGAGCTTAATGTTAGCAAGCAAAGTTGGCTTTTTAGGTAACAGCAAACCGTTGAAAGACTCTCCTTCAGGTTTTGCTCCCATTATCTTGTCAGAAAGGAAAGGACAACATCTTTAAAAGTACTTAAGTACCAAGCAAGTGACCCTTCTCTGCTGGAATGCTGCCCCACTAATGATGCAGGGAAGAAAAACAGCCATTTCTGGCAGAGTTTGCAGGATCTCTCATGCCAAACAAAAACGTCTAAAATGTCTGGTAAAAATAAATATCACTATGAATTTCTGGCACGGGAAGTATTTCTGACAGCCAAGACTTAGCTCATCCTGGGGGGTAACCTAAGAAGGCCTGCAATTTTCATTCTTTATTCCTACTCATTGAATGTCCTTGCAAACTTAAGCTGCCAGGCTGCATTATCTATTAGACCAGGTGTCTGTGTGAAAGAATTATCATAAGTAAATGGCTCTCTGTGTGAGCAAGAGAGTAGGCAAATCTGTGTGGGAGTGAGCTGTTGCTTCTTGGGCTGAAGTGAAGCAGTAACTCTGATGGCTATTCTAGCCAGCTGTTAGGGGAAAGGTGTATTACTTTGTGTGCAGTACAGAGATTTAGCATATCCAAAGTGCTTGTCTTATGTCTAAATGGGAAAGCAAATGATGGAAGCGGGGGTGGGGGTGGGGATGTGTGTGTGTATGGGGAGAATAACCAAAAAAACCCCAACAAAAAACAAAACAGAGATCACAGATTCATTAAAATTCTTGCAAAACAATCCTTAGTTCTGCTCACTAGTTACACAAAAGAGAGTCTGAGTATTAGGGCTGTTGTGAGCGAGCCCTTTGGAACCAGGCAGCTATGCAAAAGCTCAAGTCAGTTGTTGGGGTTTTTTGTAGTGAAGCACACACTGGTATCCCAGTCATTCACTCTGTACTGTAAGAGGCCAGTGATGAATGTTCTTTCCTTTCTGCTACATTATACTCAAGGTGTTTTCAATACTAACATCTTTGTGGAGTCACTAGAAGAGACCAGAAGATGATACAATGATTGGCGTACTTAGAAGTTGAGGAGCAGTGGATGGGAGATGAAAAGGGTAGTATGCAAATCACTTACTGAGAGAGAAGATAATCCATGGGAGACTGAAACAGCAAATGAAGATAATGGCAATTAATTCTAAACAGAATAGAGGGAATGTAGAACTTCTTCCAAAATGCAGTAGCAAATGGAGACATTGATTTTTGTCTGAGGAATGTATTTAAATTTATCTCTTGTCAACTTCATCATGGTAGTTTCTAAACCAGAGCAAAATAGATTGACCATTCTGCCTTTGAAACTGATAATGACACGTTAGTAAGAAAATATCCTCAAGGTTCCAGCTCTTTATGTGTTAAACTCTACACAGTGTTAATGAAAGGGGAGCTGTTCCTTGAACACTTAAAGTTTAGCTGTGAATCTGAGTTTCTCTCAAACTCTGTGACTAGAGTCCACTTCTGATATTTACTAAGCATACTCAGTGTGCTCTGAGTTAAGTGAAACAGAAACCTGTACTCTCTGTGACTGGTGTTTTGCTGTGCATTAAAAGCATGGCTTTGTGCTCGCTGAAGGCGTCGATAAAGTTTCCATCAACTGTGCTGACCTAGAATGAAGCATAAATGGAAATGCAGTACACAAAGCTACATGACCTTGAACTCAGCTTGCTACCATGATGTTAATATGTTTAAGAATCCTAAAATCCTAAACTGGCAATGAGATGGCTGGACGCAAGTATATGTGGCTAGGAGGGAGGTTGGACACGTGAGCATAGGTGTGGGTGGCTGATTTCAGACTCATATGGAGGGTGTGTGCAACTCTGGATCTTGCTCCCACCTGTGCTTTTATACAGGTCTTAGTGCTGGTAAGAAGCAATTAATTTGTTCCCTCATTCACATTTATCAAGAGCTAATATGAGAGAGGGAGAGGTGTTAAGAGGCATCTCTGATTCAGCCACCTGATAGGAAAGCAGATGGTTGACATGCCCTATCTCTTATCAGAAAGACTCAAGGGTTATATCTTGTGCATGCTGGCAGTACTTGCCTAACCCATCATGCCAGTAAGGTATTAGAACTGAATCATCTTCAAGAAAGAAAACACTCTTTATCTGTCTGTCTGCATTTTTACATCTCCGTAGTGGCAGGGCTTCTGCAAACAAGAAAGGGTTGTGAGCTGAGGGAAAGATATGTTTATGTCTTTCACATCTATTCCTGTGACTACCTGTTTCTCTTACAAGTATTGCTGTTTTCTGAGAAAGGAAAACTCAGCCCATCAGAAATACTCCACATACTGAGACATAAGGTCACCTTTCTTTCTGATTGTGTGATTGATTGCTACCACAAACTTTTTAACTGCATACAGAGACTGTTGATGACAAACCACATTAACAGCTTGAAGTCAAAGACAGACACTGGTCTTTAGTTCTTTGGAAAATGCTTCTCTGCACAGTCAAAAATTAAGCTAGGAGCCACAACTTATTACTTATCAATTTGAATGTGTTTGGAGAATAAAAAGAGTTAGGCTTCTGTCTTCAAACTGAATCCTTCTACTGCTAGCTTTTAAAAGAACATTTTCCTTTTATGCTCATCCTCTTTCCTTGTCTTTTTTTCTGTGCCAGACTCAAGGTATTAAGCTGTGCTGTTCCTAAGGCTAGGCCACAGGCTACCTTTGCAATGCAGACATTGTGCAAGGCCTGGGTAAATGCCATTTCACTGCAGGGAGGAGTCTCAGCAGGAATAAAAGAGGGTGTATTTGCATTATTTTTACATAGAGGATGTAAGGGAACCGGCAAAAGAAGGAGCAGAACCAGCTTGCAAGACACCCAGGAAGAGCTACCATCTCAAAGAAAACATGAAGAAAGGTTTGGTGTTGTAGGTTGGTTTTTTTCCCCTAGTTTGAAAGTCAATTTACTTAAGGTTTGGGGTTTGGGTGTTGTTGGTTGGGTGTTTTCCCCCAGAGTGGAAGGTTGAGCAGCCTGACAGGTTGATTTCAGTCCCACTTTCCAGACACACACACACACAAAATGAGGGTTTCAGATGATGAAGCTGCGCTTTGGTCATTAAGTTACAAATGGCCTTTTGCAAGATTCTTCCTATTTCAGCTTCTGAATGTAGCCAGTTAATGTAATGTTCAGTTTTGCTGTTCTGCACTTAGAACTGATGGTGATTCACGAGATGATCACAGTTTCCCAAAATAAATGTGCAACTGGAATGCATAAAAGGCAACAGACAGATGAAGGGTGAAGAAAATGAAGTAACACATAAGCTGTAACTTATTAACCTGAACCTGACTTTGTTGTAAATGGTGGTATTGTGGTAGCACTGCAGCAGTTGGCACATGGATTACTTTTTTCTTAAGAATAAGTGGGGAGGAATTTGAGAAACACTGTGAAGGACAGTGGTGACAGGGTCTTTACTTGTCCAGCAGTGAATTTGGAGGCCCAACTGATAACTGCATCTTCCTATGTATGGGTAAAATCTTGACACTTCACTCACTTGGTATTCTAGGCTACCACCTCTTTGGTTCAATGGTGATACTGACATGGATCTGATGTGGATAATGTAGGAGTAATAGGAATTAAAAGGGCCGTTGGAAAATCCTGTAATCTGATAACATGGAAACTGTGATTTATCTTGAACTTAGAGCTCTCTTGGGAGCAACTTGCTATTTTCCTGGCTTTTCTGTTCAGTTAGAGGAGCTCACTGGTAATACAGAATCTGATCAACCAGAGCACAGGGTTTGTAATGATCTTTCCAGTTAAAATTTTCCAGATTATATCTATTTTGGAACTTGGGTTTGGGAGCAGTCCCAAAAGATCACCAAGTCCAGCCTGCACTGCATCAAGACTAAATATATTAAGGCTAATACCAGTATGCTTACCAAACTTTGCTCCTAAAAATTTCCAATGGAAGTTTCCAGCCAGCTCCAGTGTTGAAAACCCCTTACTTGGAATGCTGATCAGCAAAATCTTTTAAGCATTTCTTGTCACAAATCATGTTGACTCTTTCATGTGTTTCTACTGGAGCCATTGAGGATAACTGATCAACATCTCTCTAATGAGCTCGTGTGTATCAGAAAGCTGCATCTCGCTTGAAGCTTTTATTTTCTTGACTAAGGCAAATCTAATTCCTTCAGCTTTCTCTCAAAGGGGTTGTTTTTTACACTCCTTGTTCTTGTTCTTTTCTTGTTTCTCTTCAGCTGTGTTTGTATTCCTAAGGTGTTCAACCAGGGACAGACTCAGCCACTTGGGACTTCAGTACTATGCAAAGTTAAGGAATCAAACAAATTGTCTTGCACAGGACACACCTGCTGATGCATTCCAGAATTAAACACATTTTTTGGCAGTTGCACTGCACTGTTGATTTATGTTGTTTGATATCCATACAAGCCTAAGAGCTGTTCTTGCTGTATTTCTGTCTAGTCAGGAATTCACGATGTTTATTGATGTCTTTCCTAACAATAGTATTTTATATTTCTCACTGCTGTTTTTTTCCTTGTTGTTTTTTTGGACAACATGTCCAATTTCTCAATAGCATTTGGGATGTCTGATCTCATCCTTCCTGGTGTTTGCATCTCCTGCCATTGTTTTGAGGTTATCAGGTTCTTTATCACAGGCCTTACAAGCATAAATATTGCATCATCTCAGTTGTCAGTGAACATACTAAACAAACAGAGCTTAGGACAGACCCTGAAAGGTGTCCTTCTGAGGTGCATTTGCATTTTGATGACTAACCACTAATGATCACTGTGGTCTCCTTCTATCAGGTGCCTGCACACCTTCCACTAGTTGTATTTAAAATGTTCATTCTATGGAAGTGCCTTGTGAGATGATGCCAGAAGCCATACAAGATGTATCATGTCCATTGCATTATGCTTACCTGAGTAAGTGAGCTGAACATCACTTAAAAAAGGGGAACCTGGCTTAGAGCAAATGTGGTTTGCCCATTTTCCATGTGCTTTTTTCATGCTATGAAATCAATTCAGGCTATCTCAAATATTTAAAACACAATTACTCCAAACCTTTCTGAACATAGTAATTAAGCTATCTTGATCTGTCATCTAGGAAACTTGATGTGTGGAGAAGCATCTTCCCAAGGAAGGAATGCTTTAAAAATACTTCAACAGGTAAGACCAAAACTGTCCATCCTGGGTTTTTTCCCTTTTTAAACCTCTTCTTAAGGTCTTTGCAGTTTAAAAATAGTTAAAGTGTAATGTTCCCTAGTAATCCTACCTGGTTCTGCTTCCTTCCTTTCTTCTTCTTCCGGTAACACTATGTCCTTGGTTCTCTTTTTCCTGACATAGTGTTGCTATTTAAAATCACCCTGAAAATGATGCCAACTTTTAATATTATTTCATAGTAGCTATTTTCTGTCATTGGACTGGTTTATTTCTCCAATCTGTCTGTTTGGAGGGGGAAAGAATTATGTCTGGAAATGGTTATTAGGATAATAATCTTCTTCCTGTTCCCTTTATAATGACTGGTGAGGTTTTTTGATTAAGCATGTTGTCATATAAATTAATTGTTCATTATGTTTAACTGACTTCTCATCGTCTCACAATACTTGTGTTATTTATCACTTATCAGTGATCTATAAATTATTACAAGCTACTTAATAATGTTCCTTCCTCATAGCTGTGCGTAAAAGCAACTACCTTGTGCACGGGTTGAAGTGCATTCTGATACTGATATTGTCTTTCTTGAAGTGAAAGAGGCAAGTCCTAAGCATATGGTTAAGTTTTACCAGCATTATTTAGCAACCCTTCTACTTTTCTTTCACCAAAAATATCCATTTTACACTGCGTAAATCTACTTTCCAATTATCCCTCAAAGACCCCACATGGACTCAGGGCTCTATTCAATCATAGTCTTGCATCAACAGGTAGGAAATTGAGAGGTTTATAATACAGATTTCCATCTGCTGAACTGCAGCCTGTTGAGGAGCTTGTTGTGAAAGCCAATCCTTCGTGCTTCTCTAACATTTCACCAGGGGATTTCAAAATGATTTACAAGATGGATATAATTTAGGGAAGTTGAGCCTGGACAGGAAAGTGATTTAGCAGAATTCAATGCAATATGCAGAGGACTGGTAAACACACTTAAGCACAAGTGGGTAAAAACATTTGTTCCCTGGGGAGAGAAGCACTGAAGAGCTAACAAGTGAATTTATTTGTGTTTAGGACAATATCTTTCAAGAGGCTTTTGTTTCAAGCACAGGAAAATACTCCTCTCAACTGCTTGGAAGACTGTTGCATGACCTAAGTATATAATTATCAGGAAGTTCTGGGCCTTGTGTCTGTGCTTTATCACATACAGTACTTCGGCATCTAAACTTCTGACAAGCTTCTGTGAGCCTGAAGTCAGCCAGGGCTGCTCTCATTTATACTACCTGCGGATCTACCCTCAGTAGAGAGTATAAACTTAAATGGGGTTTGGTTATGTTGCCCTGTGATTTAAGGGAATGCAGTAGGGGTTTGCCACATGAGCCAGTCAGCAGCCCCCAGCCAGAATGATGCTCATGTTTTCTCTCTCTTAACTTCAACCCGCTGTTCCCAGCTCTTACACTTCAGTCATTCTAAACTCTGGTGTCTTGGACTTTATTCCTTTATGATAATTGCATGTCATTCCCATGCCTCATTCTGTCCCTGCTTCCCAGTCAATGTCAGCATAGAGAGGTTTTTTAATCTCTGCACGTCAGTCAGTCCCTCTTGGCTACCTGTATTTGTTGTTATTCTTTTGCAGCTTTGTACCCTTTGCCTATCAAATGCACAGAACTCAATGTCATAGTTTACCTGCTGTTGCACTCATGCTATGTAAAGTGGATCTGTTCGTATCTTGAAGCTGTCACTCTGAACATAAAGCAAAAAGTCTGCATTTTTTACATCTTAGGGGCCATGTATTGTAAATTTACACATGGTTTGCTGCTTACTATGGTTTGCTGTGGTGTTTCTGCTCTTGGGAGTTCTCCTCCTCAGGGAAGCTCTGTGTTGGATTATTTTTCTTTACATTGAGCTCAGTTTGTCAAGACTCAGTCCCTGGTTTAATTTCATGTTGACGTTTTTAATACTATCCCTTGTCTTCACTGGTTTACACTTTATTAATAGGAGTGGCAGAATTGTCTCAATCACATGCTGTGCTGTTTGCTTGCTCTTGCGATTCTTTAAAGGAGAGGATTAATCGCAGCTTCCTCTGGATTCATCTGTGTGAAGGCTTTAAATAAGACCGTTCCTTTCACTGGCCCTTTGGTGTCAATTTGACAAAATTCCCATCTCTCCCTGTGGTCCAGGGTTTGGACTATCTGAGTCAGCTTTCCATTCAAGTTAATACTTTGAAATCAACTGAGATTAATTACTTAACAAGAGTTTCTTGCATTGCCAACTGTCTGTATTAAAATGTCAAATCGTGCCACAGAGGATCATAAAACTGGCTTGATGTCCAGTGAAAGCCTGTCTGCTTTTAAAAGCACCACAGATTCCAGAAGGCACAGGAGGCAATTGTCCAAGTGCTAATTTCTACTCCCACAACCAACGACCCTGGCTCTTTTTTAGGGTATCTGAGATTCATTTTTTTTTTCAGTAGCTGTCTCCGGACACTGTGACAGTAACGCACCAAACAGCAGAACGCTTGGCCTGAACGGAGGGGGAAATGGGACTTTTCTCTTGGATAGCAACACATACGCTGGGCAAAGGGCTTGTGAACGTGGTTCTTAGAGGCTGTCAGTTTCTGAAGGGTGCTTGGCAAACGGGGATAGGACAGGGAGAGGAGCTCTGCCATTTGTCTTCGGTACAGACAGCTGGCACATGCCGGGAAGCGCGCAGCCACCGGACGGTACCGGTTACCGCTGCAGCGGGCAGCCGGGAGCCTGGAGCGATGCTGCTTGGCGGCGGCGGCGCCAAGGGAGTCGGGACAGCGAGAGCCCCGATGCCGCTTTAAGAAGGGGTTCCTCGCCCGCAGGGAGGGAGCCGCGAGGGGGGGCAGGGGCCGAGGGCGCGGGCTGAGCCCGGAGATC
>JANHGB010040831.1:17649-71731 GCA_026283785.1 Coracopsis vasa | reverse complement strand
CATCCTCGTGGCCCTCCTCTGGACTTGTTCCAACAGTTCCATGTCCTTTTTATGTTGAGGACACCAGAACTGCACACCATACTCCAAGTGAGGTGTCAAGAGAGCAGAGTAGAGGGACAGGATCACCTCCTTCAACCTGCTGGTCACGTTCGTCTTGATGCAGCCCCAGATAAGGTTGGCTTTCTGGGCTGCAAGCACACACTGCCGGCTCATGTTCATTTTGTCATCGACCAACACCCCAAGTCCTTCTCCGCAGGGCTGCTCTGAATCTCTTCTCTGCCCAGCCTGTACCTGTGCCTGGGATTGCTCTGACCCAGCTGTAGGACCTTGCACTTGGCATGGTTAAACTTTGTAAGGTTGGCACCAGCCCACCTCACAAGCCTGTCAAGGTCCCTCTGGATGGCATTCCTTCCCTCCAGGGTATCAACCGAACCACACAGCTTGGTGTCATCAGCAAACTTGCTGAGGGCGCATTCAATCCCACTGTCCATGTCACCGACAAAGATGTTGAACAAGATCGGTCCCAACACCAATCCCTCAGCGACACCACTCGCTACTGGTCTCCAGCTGGACATTGAGCCCTTGACCACAACACTTTCTGTGCAGCCTTCCAGCCAAGTTTCTTTATCCACCAAGTGTTCCACCTATCAAGTTGATGTCTCTCCAATTGAGAGACAAGGACGTCATGCGGGACAGTGTCGAACGCTTTGCACAGGTCCAGGTAGATAACATCAACTGCTCTACCCCTGTCTCTCAGTTCTGTAGCCCCATCATAGAAGGCCACCAAATTGGTCAGGCAGGATTTCCCTTCAGGGAAGCCATGCCGGCTGTCACCAACCACCTTGCTGCTTTTCGTGTGCCTTAGCATGCCTTCCAGGAGAATCTGCTCCAAGATTTTGCCAGGCACAGAGGTGGGACTGACTGTTTTGTAGTTCCCTGGGTCATCCATTTTCCCCTTCTTGAAAATGGGAGTTATATTTCCATTTTTCCAATCATCAGGAACTTCACCTGACTGACATGATTTTTCAGATATGATGGACAGTGTCTTAGCAACTTCATTTGCCAGCTCCTTCTGGACCCGCGGATGGATTTCATCAGGTCCCATGGACTTATGCACATTCAGGTTCTTAAGATGGTCTCAAATCAGATCCACTCCTACAGTGGGCCTAAGGTTTTCATTCTCACAGTCCCTGCATCTGCCCTGCAAGACTTGGATGGTGCGGTCAGAGCATTTGCCAGTGAAGACTGAGGCAAAGAAGTCATTCAGAACCTCAGCCTTCTCCAAATCCAGGGTATCCAGTTCTCCTGATAGCTTCCGGAGGGGGCCTACATTGTCCCTAGTCTGTCTTTTATTCTCAATGTAACTATAGAATCCCTTCCTGTTATCTTTCACATCCCTAGCCAAGTTTAATTCTAACTGGGCCTTAGCTTTCCTAACCTGGTCCTTAGCTTCCCGCAGAACATCCCTGTATTCTTCCCAGGTCACCTGTCCTTGCTTCCACCTTTTATAAGACTCTTTTTTCCCTCGAAGTTTCCTCAGCAGCTCCTTATCCATCCAAGGAGGTCTCCTGGCCTTCCTGCTGCACTTCCTTCTAGTCAGGCCACAACACTCCTGAGCTTGTAGCAGGTGATCCTTGAATATTAATCAACAGTCTTGGGCCCCCCTGCCCTCTAGTGCTATATCCCATGGAACCTTACTAAGCAGGCTCCTGAAGAAGCCAAAGTCTGCTCTCCTGAAGTTCAGGGCAGTGAGCTTGCTGCACGCTCTTCTCACTGTCCTGAGGATCTTGAACTCGACCATCTCATGATCGCATTACATTACAGGCATCCCTGCCTCTGTATCAGGACTGCTGGGCTTTCATCTTCATTTGTGAAAAGCAGTGAGGCAAATAGTTGGGGTATCTCTATTGGAGAAGAAAACAATAGCTTTGCCAACAGAAAGCTGGAATTTCCTCTTCACTAGACAGAGACTGTTGTGATGATGACCAGCATTACTTCATAACTGGATTTCCATGAACTATTTCAATGTTCTCAATCCGATCAAAATTTGCATTGAATATGATTAATTTAAAATAGCTACAGTAATAATGCAGTGTAGCAAATGAAAAAAAAAAAAGTGACACAAAAGAATTAACATTCTTCACGTAACAGTTATCATACTATATGCTCCTGATTCTGTGGGCACTTTCTTCTATGGCTTCACTTTGAACTCAATCACTCTGAGTGTATCTCACAAATGAAGCCTAGTTCCACTTAGATTCTGAACAAAAATGCATTTACGATGTAGCAAACCCAGTGCATGCATAACCAATTTAAATGCAATTTAAATACTATTATGGGGGTGAAGCATAATTAATTTTAAAATCATATTTAAGTGTTTTTTAGTTTGTGATCTCCTGCCTCATTTAACGTGAAGAGAACATCACTAAATCATTTACTTTGCACATAGGGGAAGCTTACTTTCTGCTCAAGTGTTTAGCATTTTTATTCCTTTTTGTTATGTTTTTTAAACCAGAAGATTTTCCACTGTTGCCATGATTACATCGTAAGCTGTTTAAAAGCCCCTGTTCACAAAAGAATCCTGCAGAAATGCTGAAGCTCTGACTCACTTCAATTTAGCAGCTTTGTCAAATTTCTCTAGCTTGAAACACGATGAAGCAAATTAGTAACAAACATTCAGTGTTCTGCTCTTATAAGGCCTATAAACATTTTGGTTTGTACGCATAACAGCAAATCTCAGGCAGCTGAAATAAATCCAGCCAGAGAATTTAAAGGGGGAGGTTTTCCAGAGATGAATGTAACAGATCATGGTGCATGATGGTCTCGGGTATGTGATGATGGTAGCATTACAACACAGACACATAAGTGGAATTAATAACTGTAAACAAGTATGAGTTGAAAGACTAAAATTACACAGATGAAGTCTTAACTTTCCTTTATTGGCCAGTGAGTACTGTATACAAGCATGAAGCATGGCACCACCCCACACTTAAATGCTGATAGAAAGCACATAAGTGTGCATGCAACTCACCATTTAAGCTAGTATGCAACAATGATGGAATTAAAGTGCAAATGTTAAGAAAGTTTTCTTAGCACAAGATAAGCTGTTTTCTGGTTTGGATCCTCAGGTTACTCTTTCCCTAAGGTTAAAAAGCATGGGACAGATTAAAAGACACTTTACGTGATCAGAAGTTGCCTGTTTTTCTTGTATTGTAGTTCAGATCTCTCGAAGTTTATAATGTATGATTGTTGTCATGAAAACATCATAATTTACCATCAGACACTGAAAATAGTGTAGGACTTTCTCATACTTAGAGCAGACCCACTGGAAGGAGAGCCCCATAGGGCACAGACCATATCTTTAGGAGTATAAAATTCCCACTCATTTTTTTCTGTTCATTTTTTAGCACAGAAGGCAAGATTTAACCTCTGACAAAAATTGGAGATAGACTTTCTTTTATCTGTAACACACATCTTACTGGGAATATTAAGGGCAATTCAGAATTACTGTCTTCAACTGGTAGTACAAAATTAGACATTCAAGGTCTTCATGCATGTGCACAAATATCTGCTGGTTCAGGCAATCCACTTTCTGCTTGCATATATTGCTTTGCACAATATATATGCAACACTGAGGAAACCTTTTTGTAAATAGTCATCAACAAACACACCAAGCCTTGACCCTGCCCCAGTTCAGTCTTTTGGCACATTTCTATGGCTTTAATAAAAAGGGGGTTCCCTCCACGTTATTTCTCAAGAGCATTCACTCTAATTGTCCTATTCATCCTCTCTCTGAAAAAGAATGTGTAAATTAAAAGTGATATGGAGGATCTTAAATGTACTTTATGCTGCCTTGGCCTATGTCTCCCTCATTTCATTCATTAAGTAGGTTTAGGCTCAGTATTTTGGTCAAACTGCCAAGAAGTCTTGCTGCTGCAGGAAGTAGAGATGATTCATGAGGTAGCCCTCTTTCTTTCCCACATGTCTGAATGACAGAGCTGCAGAAGTTTGCTATTTTCCAGATGAAATTCAAGTTTAAAGAAGATTCATTACCAAATGCCATGCAGCATGCCTCAACAGTGTTAATCCTGGTGTCCTGGCCAAACTCCAGCCTGGGTGATTACACTGTATCTGTTGAAATTCTCTCTGTAGTCTCAATTGGCTATGTCACTCTTCCAGCTTCTGAAAACTATTGTGTAATCTTGTTAATGTATTTCACTGGAAGCAGCAAATTTCATTTGTGTTTAAAATATCCTCCATATTTCTGGACAGCACAAACTTGAACAATTTTTCGGAATGCTATTTTATGCAGGTTATGTAGCACTTTTTCCATAGGCCTCCACGTTTATTTAGGCTAAGATTACATGGTTGGTTGCAATGCTGCATAGCCCTATTTAAGAAGTCTGCAGTCACCAGCACTACCATATCCTCATTTCTGCCCACTAGCTCCACTGCTGTGTTACATGGCACAGTAGCTGAGGGAATACATCTGCCCAAAGAGATGATTTCCTCTTCTGTAGATTGTAAGTTGGTCAAGGACTGAGCCAACAATTGTGCTGACACAGTTATGGGACTGATTAGATAGAGAATGCTTAAATCATCGTTGCTACAGGAGAAATGCTATGTAACTTGGCATAAGCATATTAGTGCAGGAAAAAGGGAAGAGTGGTCCTTCAATGAGGGCATCTGTCAGAAGCAGTAGTTTTGCAGAAAAGATGGATTTAGATCACCTGAGAAAATAATAAAACATTCACCATTTGAATGCCTCTAGCTGTAGCCTTCTCCATGCAGGTTTTAAAGACAAAATACATCGACTGTGACAGAAAAGGGCTCTTGCACTGATTGGAACAGCTCAAGTTAGAGTTCCTCCTTGCCCTGATGTGGAGCAATGACAATGTGAAGCTGGTTTCTCTCCTTATAAGGGTAAGTTGTCTGGTGGTATATATTGTTCTAGAAAAAAATAACTACCTAACATAATTCATAATTAAACTGAAGAATTGGACTGAATTCAGACCATAGAAATGAGAAAACCCATGTGAATGCCGTAGTGGTCTGTATTGAATCAACGGCTTGCAGCTCAATGCATCAAACATAAGCTTTCATTTGCAAACCATCATATGGTTTGGGCGTTTGGGCAATGACTACCTAAAGAAAATATTATCTTTTTTTGAACATCAGATGTCCACAAATACAAAGTCTTATTCAAACTCAATCTGTTATATTAGACTTTATGACAAGCATAATAAAATGTCATCCATCTCAGTAACTACACTCAAAATTTTATAGTAGCAGAAGTTACCTGCTTTGCAACACTGCATGTTCTTGGGACACTTATATGTGAATTTACTACATCTTCCATAAAGTAATACCCTGACTTGGAAGACTGTGTTAGGCTTTTATATGTCAAAACATATTGGCCCCTTTTTGCAATACGTTTAAATGTTAAATAGTCTCAAGAATTCATTCTGTGCTCATTCCTTTTCAGTTCGAGATGGATTATCCAAATTGATCATACCACAAACACACTCATTAAAAGAGTTCAACATTTATGATGCATCATGTCAAGCAAGGCCATGATTTAATGTAAGTTGATTCATCATAAATTAAGAAGCCAAGGAAAATAACTCCTGAAGGCCAAGGAAAGCATATATTAAAGAAATAGTCTGTAGTGATCTACACAAAAAATCTATTGCTGTCCAACAGTGTATGTGGATATAAGCACAACTGTAAACTAGAAGTACATGTGGCACTTCAAAAGGGAGACTTGCCAAAGCTGAAAGCAACTGTAAGTAAAATAGAATGGGAAAAGAAAAACAGATATGTAATGGTTGTATAACTAGAAATTGTTTAATTATGCAATACTCTTCAAACTGCACAGTAGTGTAATCATGCAGCAAATCTGCTTCATTTAAAATTACACCATCAAAGAAAAGGTGAGAAAGTAACATTTTAAAATATACGAGAGATGGGTGAAGGGACAGGAAAGAAAGTGAGGGAGTTAAACAGTAATGGCAGCACAGCGTTTCTATGTTACGTAGGATACAACAATGGAATACACTTAGAGAAAGTGATGGGAAGTTTCCAAATATAAGTGCAGAGAAGGCAGAATTCTAGATTACAAATGTGTATGCTTCTTGTTTTTTTAAAAAGTAGTGATAGCATAATATCTTATAAAACAAGGCAATATTTTCTTTTTTCCGTTTTCTACATTTGTTAACGAGTCCTAAGTAAATATTTTAAAGTTTGAGTTTCTGCACAAATTTCAGCCAAAAGCCTTATAAGAATTGTCTAAGGAACTACTAATATGCCAGTAAATTCTGGCAAACTGGGGAGCAAGATAATGTTATCAGTTTTTTTAAAAA
The DNA here is from genome assembly GCA_026283785.1 of Coracopsis vasa. Classification (NCBI taxonomy): domain Eukaryota; kingdom Metazoa; phylum Chordata; class Aves; order Psittaciformes; family Psittacidae; genus Coracopsis; species Coracopsis vasa. The sequence goes on along the minus strand of JANHGB010040831.1, from coordinate 65,369 downwards.
GTAAACCTGGGGGAAAAAAACAAAATACTGAAAAAGATCTGGACATCATACTAGAGAACAGTTGGTCAAACCAGAAATATTCTCTATTCAGCTGCATGACTCCAAAAGTAAATGAAAAACCTCAATGTAAAATACTGAGGAAGGAGAGGTGGAGAAAGGTAGGCTTTAAACACAAGTAGGCAAGGGACATTACTTATGTTTTGTCAGGCCATTACCAGCATATTCTGCTAAATCCACTTCAAAAGTAGGCTGATCAATTTGAAAGGGTTCAGAAAAGAGTCATAAAAATGACTTAAGGCCTGGAAAACAAATTCAGGCTATTCCACACAGATTTTAAACAAGAAGGATGGTTAACTAATAAAATATCCATAATCCTTGTGAGGCAAGTGGGTCTTTGAATCTTCCATCAACTCAAATTGCTAGCAGTTCTCTAAATTAGTATCAGGTTAATTACTGGCACAGAAGCTACTTCTGCGATGCGCTGTATACGATGGATCACCCTTCACAGCCAGCTGGCACACTCAGTACAGGAATATACAGTGCTCAAGTCAAAACAGACAGAGATGAAACTCATCCACCCTGTTACTTTTCTTTCCACAAGTACCCAATGACATTAGCTTTCTTCCCAGAATAAGGCTGTTACACAGGAATCTTGTCCTTGTTCTGGCTTGCTGAGGACCTGGGTTTTCTTTGGCAGGGTGAGGGAGGGTAATGAGGGGCAAGAAGGGAGCTCCTCATGCGACATTTGTGCTAATTATCTCTCTCAATTCTGCGCGTGTATATGTGGGTTAAACATCAACATACACACAATCTCTAAAGAGTAAATTGGCTTTGCATCCCCACGCACCATACTCAAATGCGTATCAAAGTACAGGTTACATGTTTTATGCAACAATATGGTTTACTCTTAGCCATAAGATGCGCTGTCAGAAGAAAAGTCTCTGCAAAATTAAAGTAAAACTTATGCTGTAACTGAAATGCATTTTTGTAGAAGCATATGTTTTCATTCACTGGGATCTAAGAAATCATCTTCAAACATTACGCTTTGAAAAATAAATCAATACATTTAGGGATTTTCTTAAATACATGGCATTTTCTTAGCATACAAGCTAAGTGCATTTATGTGGGTAATCAGCAAATACAGATTATGTGAATTTCATGAACAGTGTTCTGAAATATGCAGGTGAGATATTCATGTTAAAAAGAATGTGATATTCACATATGGGTCCTTTGTATTCCTTTTTTAATCTTTTCTATATCACAACAATTGTTTGAGAAAACAGATTTTTTTTTTTTTTTTTTTGGTGGGGAAAGTGTTAATCACATCAGAATTGCTTTAAAATTTCCTAATTTCCTCCCTTAAATTTTATTTCCAGATGGGGGGGAGGGGGAACTAATAGACTTCTTTTATTTATTCTGCTGTGTGTGAAGTTGCAAAAAATGAAACTTTTGCCCTGTTCTGATTAATTATTGGCCATCTTGGAGCCCTGTTGAGTCAGGTGACAGTGTGGAATACCCATTTCTCAGGAAACCCCCATTCCTCCCTCAAAAGGGGCCACTCACTGAAAATCCCTTCACAGTCTGCTACAAAAGCTTTTCTGCTATTCTTCTTCACAATAATATATATTTTACCCTTCTGAGATGAAAAGACGAAGGGGCTCAAGCTAAGAAAAGTTGACCAGGAGGCTGGTGACAGCAGTCACTTGAGATCCTTTCAGAGATGCTCTCAAGCATAAATATTTAATCTCCTTCGTTCCCCCTAGTGTGAATAATTTTTTTCCCCTTCAAGTATCAAAACAAAGTTATTGAAATGCATATAACCCTGATATTTGATCCATGGCCTCTCAGGGTCAAATACACACTGACCAAGCTCTTAAACCCTGCAGAACTTTCAGGTGGTCACTTTGCACACACCAGCTCATCAATCAAGCAATAATCAGCAGGACAAATGGGGGAAGATGCTGGTACAGACTACTTAAAAGGCCTGGGCAGCTGGTCCACTTCAAGAGTCCTCTTTATATGGTTTCAGCCTTTAGCCCTCAATGTTTGAAGGGAATTAAATACACTTGTTAGTTTCAATAGTTTATCCCCACATCTGTTTGCATTAGCAAACAAAACTGTTCTTGCTTCAGCATCCCTCTTCTAACATTTGGATCACTTCTTCTGAATTAAGAAATGCCCTCAAAGCACATTAGCAATTTCAGTTTTCATTTAAGGTATGCCACACATCCAATCTCCCTGCATCATTTTGTCTTTGTAATAACTGCTTTGGTAGAAGCTGAAGACAGAAAGAGACACATTTATCCTGAACAACTTGCCCATCACAGAAACAGATTATAATAAACCGCATTGTGATCATTGCCCCAAATTAAAAACATTGCTGTACACATATCTTGAACTGGGCTAGTATTTATTTTCTTGGGCTGTTGGTTGGTCATGTTGATGACAAGCTAGTAGCAATTCTGAAATGCTGATCACATCTGTTTATCAAGTAATATGCAGTGATTATTCTTAGTTTTTCAATAGAGGAGGATGAATTGGTTGGCAGCACAAAGTATAAAATCATCCTGCCTCTCACCAAGGAACAAGCAAAACTGACAACCTCCTCCACTCCCAGTATGTCATAATTAGAAATTAGAGCTGCATCAAACTGTTCGCTACAGCTGTAAACTCTGGCAAAAAAAAAAAAAACAACTCAAAAACTCTCTGTCATTTACTTAATAGGCTTTCTATTTATTGTGAGCATGCTGAAATTAGGGATTGGGCTTTAACGCCAGCAAAGAACAGGATATTTCCAAGAATTTCTGGAGGTTAAAAAACAGCTTTAAAGTGTCTGTCTTTCTCTAATTATTTTATTATATTTAAGACTGAAATTAAAAAAGGGTTTGAATTCTTAGAATTAAGAAATGAAAACATGGTAAAAAGTACACAATGAATGCATAACTTAGAAATGCAATCTAGGAAAAGGTAAAACATAAATAGAATGGGAATATTCAAGCACCAGATCTTAGAGGAACTTTGGAAAACTATTTCCTTCTGAAATTAAGTTGTTATATTCTGGGTGAGTGCCACATTTATGGGGCTTTTTCTGAAGGAAACCAGAAGGAAAGAAAAAATGACTATTTTCCTTCAAAACGCCATTATCAGAAAAAACAGAATTAAAGCAGATATCCCATTAAATAAAAATAAGAAATAATAATGTGAAGATGGAAAATCAGAAGACATTCAAGCCCAGAGCTGCCAACCTAGCTTCCTCAATTGCTGTGGGGATCAACCCATAAATAAGAGAACATCATGGCCAGATATCTGTTTTTTTGTTGTTTTTTGGGTTTTTTTAAGTCTTTGAATTTGGGTCTAGATTTTTCTTTATTGTTAACATGCAGACACAGTCTGTAGAGTCCATAGACACCACCGCAGTGTGATGACCAGGTGCCTATGTTCTACCCTGAGTACAGGAGTGGCTTTGGGGAACAAAATGGCAACTATCATCAGAGAGGTGAATGTGTACCTGTGAGATTGCCAAAAAGGCCTTGACACATGAGTCTTGTCTTACCTTAGTAAATTGAAATATGACAGGGAAGATTCCAAGCTATCAGACACAGATATTAATCCTTTCTTACCACAGCCTGCAAGCTTTTGGCCCAGGCTATCTATCATTGACTTGAACCCCTCTGAAACAGCTTGGGAACAGCTGTGGGATAGCGACCCTTCCCAATGGGCAGATTGCATGGGTCTAATCTGCTCTGCAAGCAAAGCAAGTGTACTAGCAGGGACAGGTTAGTCCATATATAGCTCCCACCAGTCACAGCACATGCAATAAAATCCATTTTTTGTCACTATTGAGAGTTGTTTGTTGTTGACTTCATTCTGTTGATTTGTTTTAGAGAGAGAGAGAGAGAGAGAGAAGTAGGGAAATCTTAGGCTTCCAAAAAGTTTTTGTCTATAAATTAGTTATAAGCCTGTTGAATAGCCCATCACCAAAAGTAAGTTATTTATTTAAAGGCTACAATGGTTTCATTAGCTGTTTTTGTTTCTGTTGTTTTGGAGAAGTGTGCTGGTTAGGATCTGAGTGAAGGATAGAGTATGCTGTAACGGCAATAGTACAACCATGGTAATATAAATGTTGAAGTAAGTTTGTAAGAGTGTGATTTCTGTAGTCCATATGAATTAGCATGACTAATGAAAATGTAGAGTACAAAAAGTATGAAAAGTATGAAAAGAGTAGGTTATTACATTTTTTCGCAGTGCAAGTATTTACTTCTTGTGTCATCAAGCTCTCATGCTCTGATACTCCTTATGAAAGAAAAGTAAGATAAAAACCTAAGGTGTTCACAGAACACTGAATTTAGCAATAAAGAGCATTAAATGCAATCTGCATTTCCACTGAATTTACCTGAAATCTGGCACTAACAAGTAAGAGTAATGATTGTATTGACCAGGCCCTATTATACCTTTTGGAATAAGATGGCTAAGACTTCGCTGAGCCAGTCCAGACCCATTACTAAGCGATGCCTCACAAGTTGAATAAGCTACTGAAAAAATATTCCATCATAACTGCTAGATGTAACAGGTGACCTTACATGCACAGGATGAGGCAGCAGGCGTATGAAATTAGTGTCACTGTCAAGCTGTTTGTAATTCAAGCCTTCTGCCTGGGCGCCCAGCTTTGCAAATGGGCACATAATCAAATAGAAAGGAGGCAAAGGTGGGGGGTAGGAAAAAGGGTAAATAGCCCTTTTTTCCTGTCACTTCTGCCATGGATCCCCAGCAGCTCCTCTGCTCCTGGCTGACTGGAGAATTAGGAATCCAACATCTGTGCGATGTGAGGCAAAGCTGTACCTGTGCCACTGCTGTGCAAGGCACAGAGAATGCCAGCTGCCCAGCTGCTCTACTTCAGGTGAGCCAGGAAAAGCCATGAAAAAGAGATAATCCAAAGTGTGATAAGCCAGGTAGTGCATTTCAGGGAACTGGATTGTCTTGCTGGGCATTAGCTGTGCTGTGTGACATGTCATTTGGTTATCTGGTCTCTGTTGCTTGGATAAATCTTCCAGGAATCAGAGACTGTCCACCAGGCTAATTTTTTTTACTAGAGATTTCATCGCTTTGCTGAAAGCTGAAAAGCACATAAGTATTTACTCTTGTCCAAGTCATGCCACCCGAATTACACAACCTCTAGTGAAGACAAAGTAAATTGCGAGGGGGCAGATTCACTCATGATACTTCTGTTGCCTGATACTATTTGTTAATGGACAAAATACAGCATGTCCCTGAACAAAGCTTAAAAACAAAAATTAAAAAACCCCAAACCATCAGAAAGTAGTTTTTCTGCTGTTTAAAGAAGCATCAAGTGTTTTAACTTCAGGCTCCAGAATTACTTCAGGTTTTGCATGCATGTGTATCATTTTAGATTAGGGAATGAAACATGAATCATATCTGTAAATATCAATGGCAAGACTGTTGCATTGGTTTAAGGCAGGGGAAACACTAGTTTAAGTCTAAGAGCTGTTTTAGTCCTTATTTTCTGTGGTACAAACCCTGCATTTACAATCCTTCCTCCACTCTCTACTATTCATTCACACAGTAATATATTTTAGCAACATTTATCTCACTTTTTAAATTTTTTATTTAGAGAATTTTTTAAATTCTCTCTGGAATATTCACTCTTGGTATTTTCAGTGATGCAAGGGGAAATTTGTGGACTATTTACAAGATTCAGGTCCTAAATATGTTGCTGATGTTTGGTTGGTTGGTTTGTTTTTTTTTTCCCAAATGACTTTCCAGAAAAGCATGCTTTTTTCCTTATATATTTTACTACTCCCATGCCCATTGTCTTTATGGATGGAGAAGCTTGCTCTGCTGTCAGAAATACCATTGGGGCTACATTTCCTATTGGGCTTTGTTCATTCTCCACCCCCCACACCTCCCAGACTCCAGTAAAATACACTTCAGTGTTTGGGATTTCCCATTCATACCGATTAAAACAAAGCCAGCAAAGTTTCCCCCACCAAACTGTGTGCCTGTTTTGAAGAGGCAGCAGCCACCGGCTCTGATTTTGTCAGGGATGAAAAGAGGGCATCGCAGCTGTAAGGCAGCACAGACGTGTGAAATGGGTTTCACACGCTGCTCAGCTACCAGTGGGGTGGCCATGTATGATTCAGTCTGCGCTAAGTCAAGAAAAGGAAAAGCCTTCAAAGCCACGCCAGCCATCACCTCTTACAAACCCTAAGTACCCCTTTTGACGGCCGTTGCTTTGCTGAAAATAACACATTTAGTCATTTGTCATAATTATAAGAGTCCCAGTGACAAGGAATGCGGCCCGCCTTTTAGCGCTGCCAGGCCTGTGATAATGCAGCCAGCGGGGGACGGCTGCTGCCAGCAAACTGCGGTCGCCGTGCCAGCGACGCTCCTGCCGAAAGGTCATGCGTGACCTCTGCAAGCAGTTCATCCCAGATGATTGATCGGCTAGCAGCAAAACTAATAATTACATAGCTCTTCATTGCCATTCATCTTCATAACATGAAATTTCCTGGTGCGAAGGATCCAGGCCAGGCTGGAGCAAACTGTTGAGCAAGAAGCCTACTAAAGCCCCAGAGATGCAACTCAAACTGTTTCAGCTCCACCCCCCACCCCACCCCTCTTTAACTTCTTGCTTTCTGCAGGTATTTCCCAAAGACAAATGAACAACGTAATCTTCTGTGTTCATATGTATTATTTCAACATTTCCATTTTGTATTTCAAAGCGTAATCTACAAAACTCAAACTTATTCTGTTTGCTTTCTCCAGACACTCTCAGTGTGCACGTGTCACTGTTATAGCATGTTTCTGTGACTCACAAATCTCTATTTTTTTTACAAATATCCATTTAAACACCTTTTTAATAAGAAGAACGTAAATATACTTTTCCAATCCCAGTCAGTTACCTAGGCTCCTCAAGTTTTTTGCAGCAAACATTGCTTCCTCACACATGGAAAAGACCTTCTGCCCCTACTCAAACAAATTCAGAGCGCTTCAGAAGTGTGAGTGCAGACTCCTGCAGGGATTGCTGCACTTGCCAGAAAACCTCATCAGGAAAACATACTCACCATGTAAATATGGGGAGGCACACGTCAAGGCAGCAGAAATGAAAACTTTCTGCTGAGGGTGTGTGTGAAGTGCATCTCTTTAACCTGGAGCTATCTCTAGATCCCCACGGAAGGAGCGAAAGAATGGAAGTGAAATAGTTTGAATTTCTACATTTCCCCCCACCCCAGCCAGCAAGTGAGCACCTATCAACAGGGGCTTTGTTTTCCAGTGAAGTATCAGTGAACATCCTGAACTTGCACTTGGGAGAGGCAACACGAGATAAAAATTGTGTATACACAAACACTCCCAGAGTTAATTCTAAACAAGGGCTTCAGGACACAGTCACCACATGCTGAAATGCTTGGAGACCTGTTTGCCTTAAGCTGATGTCTCTTAGTCTTTTACGCCAAAGCAACAACCGGCTGCCAGGATGTTCCATTTCTCTGCATCCTACAGACTAAGATGTAGAAAAAACATGTATATCCAAACTAAGGAAGATAAGTGTCCTTGCAAACCCTTTCTTTGTGTTTCTGGGATGCAGCTTACATACATAAACCTTAGCATGTCTTAATGGGGAGCTGGAAGTGTTCTGGACAGCTGAACACTTCTGACAGCCTAATAATTTTTAGGCATCACCTCTGATCAATAAGACAGAAATATCACATTTGAATCTTTATTTACTTGAATTATTCACATCTGAATCTCTCATTTACCAAGTGAGGGAGCAGGCTCTGATGTTTGCTCTCTTACTATGGAAAACTCTTCCAACTCTACAAATCCTCAGTTAGTGAAATTTGTTGGTAATAATCTAGCACTGAGTAGCATCTTCTTCCGAGAATAGTTGGTTAAATTAGCCTACTTGGGAAACAAGGTCTTGGTTTACACAAGTAAACATTTCGGACTTAGAAACCATGTTATTGATAACTTGGTGGCTAAATCCTTACAGCTCTACTTGGTTTTTTGTATAGCCTATTTCTTTGTCCAAACTGCCATTACATTCACAAGTAGCCTTAAAATGTCTGAAGTCAGGATCCCAAGGTCTTGCCAAATGCTAGGAATATCTCTTAAAATGTTACCAGACAAGCAGCCTTAAGTGAGAAGAAACACACAAAGACCAAAGAACGAGCTGTCTTTGTTCACTATAGCAAAACTGCTGTCTGCTCAGACTGTCAAAGGATCCAGCTTTACCCTCCCAAGTTTGTTTTGTTTTGCTGATTGCACCACTTTCTTGTAGCTCATCTACAGTGAATAAAACTTTCATTTAATTTAAAAAGAGGTCTCGTGCTTTATTTTTACTGCAAGGAAAACAACTGATTTCCCCTCCCCCTAGCAAAAACCAGTGCAGGAACCCAGTCCCTGGCAGCTGCTGCTGACTTTAAGCACCATATATAAGGTATTAAACCACCCACTTTATGTTCTAATAACATTAACAGTCTCACATGAACCAGGACATTCAGGTTAAAGCTAAAATTCTCTCCTTAAGTCACCACATTGTGTCTAGGTACAGTATTGCAGCACTTAATCAGGGGGCCTCAGAGCAGTGGGGGGTTCATACCATATGTGCTATAATACCTAAGCACAGCGGGGTGAGTTAAGGACAGAGTTTTAGACTTAACTCTGAATTTCTTAGGTTCTGCTAGTCTCATGCTTAATGTTTTTGAAAAAAAAAATAAAAAAAAAGCATTCTATGTGTCTGGGAAGTTACTTTCCTCTTTAAAAAAAAAACCTAACCAACAACAGAAAACATGTTGTGAAGGACAGCGCACAAGTGAGGGTGATTTCTCAAGAAAAGATGAAAGTAGGTATCCAATGCCAACCATCTACAATGGTAGTGTGGGCATGTTGATATTCTACAAACATCTATGCAACCTTCAAACACATTAACTTAATCCATATGTCCAACAAAGCTATATTAGAAATACTGTTTCAACATGAACTTTATAGTTCTTAAAGCCATTTACTTTAATTATATTGTGTTTCATTTCTTAGCATCTTCCAGGGGACAGCCTAGAGTTTAGATAGTACTGCAAAATACACTCTCTAATGAGATGCTTACAGTTTAAAAATCAATATTATTTGCGCTAGATTCGTACTTCTTCTTGGCAACCCTGTTAGCAAATATGTATTTGCTATGTATTAAACAAGCTTCAGATTCAAAATTGATCCTCATAGAAACCCCATAAAACAATCTGCAAGAAGGTAAGAAGCCTAATTTGCCAGTGTAACACTGAATTTTCCTAGGGCAGCTCTATATACACCTAGTGGCATTGTGGAAAGACAGAAAAACAGACCCTTTATTTCTTCTAATGCAACAGCAGATAAAAGATATTTAAACGTACAGCACCTACACATCCACAAATCTTAAAAGGAGCAATAACCAAAGTTGAACCAAAACTGTACACCTAGCATTAGTTTCTGGAAAAAACACTTCTACAAAGTACATCTCGTCTGTGTTTAGGGTGATTTTCTATTGTTTGCTAAACAGCTTTCAGTCCCATCTAGGTGCCTACTATTCCTACAGCAAAGTGGCAAAGTAAATTTCCACACTACATACTACTTACCTTCTCCTCAAAAGAAATTCACTGGCCTTTGAGTCAAGGTCCATTTTCACAAGTAGAGGGTAGATCCTTTGATGGCAGAACTATTTATTATGGCTGCATCATCTGCAAGTGAAATCAACTGAACAGAAAATGAGCACCATCCAGGGAGTGTTGCCCTTCTCTCACTAAGGCAGGCTTGGTGTAAGGTCTGATATAATATATTGTACCTCGGTGAAAAACCATCAACTCATCCGATGATTTTTAATGTGGGAAAGCAGCAAGGTCTAGAGGGAATGTTTGAGACAGACACGTGAAACATACCCTCAAGAGTAACCCCCAGTGAAAATACAAGTTCACCTCTTCAGAGAAAAGCTCATTAAAAACTGGCAGATCTCAGTGGTTTTATTGCAAACCAATCAACCTGAACCTGTAAAGGAGTCTGACCTCACCCAGATTCATGGGTCTTCTATTTTTGACTTTACCTGCTACTGATAAGAATTGATTTCAAAGGTTCTAAAATTAGCTCTGTGCATCAAAAGATGGTTATAGCATGTCTTGGCAATGTTGCAGTTTTACACGTTTCGCTGTTCTGTGTGTGTTCTCTAATTGGAAAAGTGTAACCCTTAAATCCAGGAATCGGTGACTGAGTTAACTTTCCTCTTGGAGGAGTGCTTGGAAATTGACTTCCTCATAAGTGAGGTTTTTTCCCTCGAATGCAGGTGGAAACCAGAGTGTAGTTCTCATAAAGTTAACAAGGTCACTTTGCTGGGCTCAGGCTTCATGTGATTTTAGTCACCTATTGCCAATGAAGGTAGGTAACATTCTCTGCCACTACAGATAACTCCTCTGAAACCAGAGCAGTGATTGTTACCAGTATTAACCCACCAAAACCAAATGGATTAAAAATATCCTAAACAATCAGAAACTGAAGAAATTTTTAAAAAATTACCTAAATGCTCGTTTAGCAGTGTAATAAAATGAACGTGCATGGTGGGAAATAATTCTATGCTTTTCCATTTAAGTGTTTTGTACTGGAAGATGTAAACACATTCATAATAACATCAACACAGGCAAGGAGTACCAAAACCACAGACATCACACTCAGTTACCAACCCAGAAAGAAGGTACCCCTATGTCTTGTTTTTATCTTCAACACCTTTTAGCTTCTTTTCCTCACACGTCTACCCTCCCTGCTTTTAGGCTGGAAGAAGCTGTGAAGTGGTAAAAGGAGTTTGTGCTCATAAAGGTTTGATGACTCCACCATCTGGCTGGGAACTCTCATAAAGGAAGCCTTGCAGAGGTTAAGGAGGTCAGAGACTACACAAGCTGGGGCTGAGGTGGGTCCCGGCACTCCTCTAACTGGCACCCAAATTTTATCCAACTGGTTGTAAGGTGCTCTCATCAACCTCCAAAGAAAAGCATCTCCATGGACTGCTGACAAACATGACTTCTTTCTCTTGCTCATTTTTCTAATTCTATGGAAATTTAAAAGCAATGTCTCTGCCTGTATCCCATTGTAATCAATTCCATCCTCTCCCAGTGCTCAGCTCATTAACAAGTGACCTGAAGGCAGGGGAAAAAAACCACAACTTTTGTATAATGGAGCCTTGCTGTGTAGAGACTATAAAAGTAAACAGGCCTGGTTCACTTAAATAATAATAATAAAAAAAACAAACCAAAAACCCCCAAAACCAAAAAACAAACCCAAAAAAATAAAGAGATGAAGAAAAAATGCAAAAAATACTCTCTTAAGCACTTAAGATACCTGATATAAGAAATTGTCTATATGACAGATATCTGTTCGTGCATTTGCAAATTATTTTTCCCTTCTAGAAGTGTTATTGAGAGCTGTAACTGTTTACAGGACAATTCTGTGCTATGTGCCCCCAAACAATATATTTAAAACCTGTACACACAAAGTTATAGTCTTCTGCTGTACTGACTGCTCGGGCAGCAGATAAGTACCCAGCATCAGGTTTATGAATTGCAGGCTTCATTAGTCTTAAAATGGTAACAAAGGAAGATGCCTCCTAAAAAGTGTCATCCTTCATCTGAGAGGGTAGTGTCTGACACATTAGGAATCTATATGCTCAATTAACCACTGGCAGGCTCATTTTTTCTGTGCCTCTCACTCAGCTTCTCCCCCCACTTCTTCTCCTAAGCACTCCACACTTCCTTCTGACTGAATCCTTCAGCCCTTCCATAGATAGCTCTGACTGTATGCAAACGCTCAACTACCGGGCAGCTTGAGGAATTACTTTTGGCTGTTACTTGTTCTCTCTCTACTAATTTCCAGTGAATGGCCAAAGAATGTTACTGCTATGTTTTGCTTTTGATTACCAAAATGGAATACATTCAGATCCTTTGCCATTAAAAGTTAGCTCACAAATTCAAAATCTATCTTGGAAATTAACACAGTTTGGTGCTTAAACTGTAATTTGTATTCATAGCTCTTGAGATCAAGAACACTTTCTGAAGAAACAAAGTATGCTTCTTTTACATAAAAAATAATATTTTTATCAGTCTGATATCAACTTGTGAATCTAACATTTTAATCTGTCCATTATTTTATTTGTTTGTTGTTTTTCTTTATTTTTTCTCCCCATTATTTAAATATATCTTTAATTATATGAGTAGTCTTACTGAAATACTTTCAGCAGTCAAAATTTTGGGTGAAAGGAATAAAGACGGGGGAAGAAAACAAAACAAGAGAGGGAAAGTTAACAGGTAGGAAACACAGCCAATCAGAACAGAAAGCCAGTGTCCTAAATGGTTAATCCTCCATAACTATTAGCATACACATGATTAACTGTATAGTAGACCTGATTAAGTGTGTCTGTACATTATGCTAATCCCTGCATGCTGATTGGCTGACCTGATTAATAGTACACCAGGTTTTGTACAGTGATGGAAGGACGATGTGCTGGTCTCACAGCCTCTCTGCAAAGAAAACTGCGGAAAATAAGGGAGCAGTGTGCAGCTAGTTACCCAATGCACAACAAAAAAAGGGGACGAGAGGGAGAGGTCGTGCTGCTTGTGTCTGAACACAAAGTTTGAGACATGAAGTTTAAGGGAATGAAATTGCTTTTACAGTTTTGCTTCCTAAAATTTAAGTCTGTTTTTGGATGCAGGTCAGATATTAACTTATTCTAGAGTTTGCCTGTGCTTTAACCTGTATATCTCCCAGCACACATATGCACGGGAACCTACCACAGGAAATTATAAGCAGTCTGCACTAACTGCCTTTAAAGATCTTTCCAGAAAACTGCATAACACCAGTCTTGTGCTTCTGTATCTTGCTGAATGGAAAGAATATGTCATTTTCAACCACACTTGTAATGCAACTAATTTCAGATAGTTTTTAAGGACTGATTCAAAGTATTTCTGAAGTCTCCAGAGGATATGAAGTCTCTAGAGAAGACTTCGGTAATGTTTTTGGGACTTGGTGGTTAAGTGTTCTAAAGATAAGCACTTGAAAATGCAATTCATTGATGCCTCCACCCTGAATGCTTGTAAAAACAGATGATGTGTATTTAGCTATACGCTCCTGCTTGTTATTGAGTTATTGACAGTGAAAGTCAGCAGTCTTATTAAGCTGAAAGGACTTGCTAAATGGCTTCAATAGAAGCTTAATGTTTAGACAAAGAAATTAAAACAGACCCATGCTTTGTCTCTTTCTCCACCAAACACACCCTGGTCTACATATGCAGGCATCTAGCACAAAGAAAGGTAAAAATGCATGTTCATATCAGTGCAAAAGTACAAAGTGTCTAGAAAGTCTGTGTACTATTGATACATACCATCTATTTTAGGTCAGGTACACAGACTTTTTTAGCCATATACATTTATCCAGAGCAACTTCAGGGGATTAAATCTCTGGCCTTTAAAGTGCTGAATAGCTTTTCTTGAGTTACTTGAATGAGGTATTCATGTGAGGTCAATCTAGTTATAACGGGTCAAATTTACCAGCTGCTGTTGGCACGAGGTTGGTCTGTGACAGTAAGTCCAGAATTGTTCCGACAAAATGAGGTTCCCATTAAGAAATATAGAAGAGTTGGGCTGTTAGTACTCTTCTTGTCCTTCCTTGGGTGAATTCCTTCATAGCCTGTAACTGAAGACCTGTGGAAGCCTGTGTTCATTGAACACTGGCAGTATTGGTGTGAGAGACAGACTCAGTCCTTCTGTTTTATCTCATGACATTAGTCATGGCATCATGTCTGTAAGCATCTGTTTTACACAAAGATAACCAAGAAAGAATCCAAACCACTAATGACGTGTGTGACAATGATACTGCTGAGGTATTTTTAATTGGTTAAATTTTATTAAGTTAAGATGTTATTATTAATTCTTATTCAGTTCTGGTAATTAATTTTTTTTTTAATGATTCAAGGGACGTCTATTTTCACTATTAGTAATAGCTTCCTAGATGCTTAGGCTAGCTATATAATATAACAGAATAGTAACTGTCTCACAGTGAGGACAGAGCTGTCTAGACCCAGCCAATATGAAATGCTGCAGAAGAAAGTATGTCTTAAACAGGTCTTCCTGGCAAATGGAGACCTAACTTGGGTGGAAGTCCTTTTTTTCCCTTCCTGTGGTCTGCAGCCCAGAAACTTTAATTAAAGGTAGTTTTCTGCATCTGCTGCTTGCATAGTCCAAGCTCATTCTTTTAAAGCATGGTAGTGATGGAAGGGTGGTGGTAGCATCATTTTCACTTGCATGGGTAACAGATCCTTTTAAAAAAAGTGAAATGCAGTGTTCTTTAAAGAATTTTTTTAAAACCACAATTGTTTATTAAGGCTTGGGTAAGCAGCAGATGGTGGGAAAAGGGCAATTCTCTTCCTCTTTCACAAGTATTTCCCTACTTATGCGTTTTGCCTTAGACTCTCATTAAAGTGTTATCTCAGTTAAATACAGAGATATGATCTATTTTGTGTGCTTTTGGTCAGAACCTCTTATTTAGAATAGGGCAGAGACCGGTTTGAGTCCCACCAAAGCCCAAGAAGCTTAAAGTGCACATCTTTCACCTCTTCAAAGTTTAATACTTTGTGTAGAAGTGAAGAGGAATATCTTTCCTGTGAATGCTATATGACTACACAGCGAGTAATACGCTGAGAGAAAAAGGAAAGTCATGGTCAAGTGTTTTCTTCCAGGAAAGGGCTGCACTCCTGGTACCACTTTTGTACACTGTCAAATGACTGCTTGACCTTAAGGTGTAAGCCAGGCACCAAGATGCCCAGGCTGTCATCACCTGGGCCTGCAGCTGAACTCCAGGGAGGTAAGAATTTCTCTAAACACCTTATGAGTCCAGATGTCTCCTAGTTTGACAATAGCTGAGTATCTAGCACCTAGAAGTCCTACTTCACTTTACTTTGGATGTCCAAGTCACTGTCCCTTTCTAGTAACAGAAATTCATTCAGATCACAAAATGCAGCAAACGAAAATACATTCCCATATCTCTAAGGAATTCCCTTGTAGCGTCAGGGAAGATCACAACTTAATTTGACTTCATACTGGATAAAGTTACCTTTACCAGTATATCAAGCATACCAGGGCATGCTGTCAGTAAAATTCCTAATTCCTGTGAATTCTAGCTTCTGCTAAGTGAACTAATTGCCAATGTCTTGTAAAAATGTTTAGGCTGATTAGTAGAAATATTTGGTAAACAGCTACTGAATTTAAGGAAACAGTATTTTTAGGTAACGTCCAGAGATGTGCAAATTCTGCTCCTTTTTCAGTTTCCTGCAAAAAAGGTGCAACAGTTTGTAACCCTGCTGTTTGTCAGATAAAGGTGCAAAGTTACATTTTGCAGTGTTTTTTGTAAGGATAGAGTTGATTTATGTCAAAGAAGCAGATTACTCACTTAATGTGCCTCTGACATGGTTACAGAAGTTAAACTGTAATTTCCTTTGAGATGTGTGGCATGGAACAGGCATAGATTCATTTTGAATGTGATATTCTGTTTATTAACACAGAAAGAGAGGTCATGATATAGGCATATGCATATGATTTAACTTTACCAAAAGTTTCTATCAAATGGCCAATGCTTTCTCTGTGTGACTTGTAGTTTTTTTATGTGTTCAAGTGGAAGCACGGCTTTGAATGGATACAGCAAGTACGGTTGATGCAGGTATGCACAAAGGGTTCTCAGATAGTCATTTACTAAAGAAAAGTCCCCCTCTCTTTACTTGAAAAAATCCCAGGCAGGTTATTTGTTTGCAAAATGTATTAATCTACTGCTTACAGTTCTTGAATCATTGCCTTTTCAAAGTCTTTACTCTGTGGTTTAATCCCAGTTATTGAAAGTTTATCTGAGTAGTAAGTAGCTCGGCAATCTTCAGTGAAGGAAGAGGCGCCGACATGGTTCTGCTGCAAACACCTCAAGGAACCATTGTGTGTGTTTTACAAATGCACAGCTAATACTGCAAGTAGTTTTCTTCCAGTATATTTGTTTCTAAAACGTCATGATTTGGTTTTGCAGCTTTTTAACTCTGGTTTTACTTGCGTCCAAGAAGGAGTTGTTTAAAGCTTAAAATCAAAGTTTTAGTTTAGAGTAGTAAACCAATCACTCGGTCTGTTATCTATGCACATTTCCAAGACTCCACCAGTCCTCCTGGAAAACATGGAAAGCCAACAATCTTCAAGTATATCCCAAAGGAATTTCACTGGCTTCTGTATTTATGCTGTGGTTTTATCACTCAGTTACTTCTCTACTTCTGAGGTGAAACTTTAATACACTTACCCTTTTGTGAACCAAGGAGAAGAAACCAAGGGATGAAAACTCCAAAGCCAAAGATACCTTAAAAGGAATGCCTTCAGGCCAGTGCCCTGGTGTTTAACCCTGGGATTCATTTGCTCAGATATTTCAGGTGACTGAGTTGTCAAAATACAACAAAAAGAATGAGGTTGGCTTTTAAGCAACTAAAACACATGCAAGTAAGTTCAATGTTGGAAAATATAGGGATAAAGCATGACAGCAAGCACAGGATATTAATGAAACAATGCAAAGAAATACATATACATAGGGTTATTTTGGTCCTGACCATACTCCTCCACTTCTGTTTTACACAGAAAAACACTGATTCCCCTGAATCAGTGAACAAGTAAAATACAGTAGTTTCTTTTATATCTTGAATTCTCATGTTAATCTCTAGCCAAACTTGTAGTCCACACAAGACTTTGAGAGAGTGTATGAAAAGAGGCTACTCCTCGGTGGTGAAAGAAGAGAGTTTGAAAAGAATTTAAGTGCCATTAAACTGGTAGTACTCGCTAGCAGCTGCATCTGAGACATCACAGTTTCCATTAAAACTGGAAGACAGTTGCATGAGAACTCGGCAATGCCTGTGAACTAAAAGAAGGCTGGGGCAGAAGTTCAGTATGCAATTACCTGGATTTCATATCCTGGCCAGAAGCAAAGGTAGCCCATCACTTGCTGGGAAGATCAAGGAGCCAACATACCAGAAGAAAATATGTCTTAGTATATTTATGGTTAGGTTGGGATATCTGTTGATAGTTTAATCATGGAATCATAGAATACCAGGTTGGAGGCGACCTCAGGGATTATCTGGTCCAATCTTTCCAGGTAAAGCATGACCTAGACAATATGGCCCTGTCCATCTGAATTTTAAAATTATCCAACACTGGGGATTCCACCACTTCCCTGGGGAGATGGCTCCAATGGCTGATTGTTCTCACTGTGAAAAATTTCCTCTTATGTCCAGTTGGAATCTCTCCAGGAGTAACTTTTGCCCATTATCCCTTGTCTTTTCCATGTGACTCCTTGTAAAAAGGGAGTCTCTATCTTCTTTGTAGCCACTGTTTAAATACTGGAACATGGTGATAAGGTCTCATCTAAGCCTTCTTTTCTCAAGACTGAACACAAACCCAGTTCTCTCAGCCTTTCCTCATACATCAGCTTTCCCAGTCCTTTGGCCATCTTTGTGGCCTTTCTTCTGCACCCTCTCCAGCCTGTCCTCATCTTTTTTGTATAACAGGGACCAAAACTGCACACAGTATTCTGGGTGTGGCCTGACAAGTGCTGAGTAGAGTGGGATTATGACATCTTTATCTCTCCTAGGTATGCCTCTTTTTGATGCAACCCAGCATCCTGTTGGCTTACTTTGCCACAGCAGCATGCTGTTCACTCATATTGAGCTTGTTTTCCACCAGAACCCTCAGGTCCCTTTCTAAAGAGCTGCTCCCCAAATGGAAGCATTTTTAAATGAAGTATTGAGACCACTTGAGAACATATATATTTCAAAGGGAGTCCAGAATTTGCTGAAGAACAGGGTATGTATTTCAGGAGTGCAGAAGGATCAGGAATGTCTAAATTTCAGTTAGTTTTTCCTAATAAGAACGTATGTGAAAAAAGGAGAACAGTTGCATTGGCGCTAATTGAGGATAATTTTCCTGCAACCAGTAGAGTCACTCTTGACATGCAAGACAGACCTGAGAGCTGAGCTTCCTGATACAGGGCTGTAAGAGGCGCTTGCATGGAATTTTTGGATATAGCCTCCAAGTTTGAAATGTATTGTCAGCTCTAATCATGTACTTTTTGGTCTGGAAAGGGCAAGGACAGGTATGTTGTTTGCTTTGCAACTTACACACCTAACCAGCTGACATGAAATCTGCCATTTCACCCTGCCAGCATTCTTACCCTTCCTCTCCCATGTGTACTATAGCAGCAGAACAGCTGTTCAGCTCCTTTCATCTGGGATTCTGCTTTTGTTTAGCCTTGATGACCACAAATCACATCACTACAATGGCCATTCTCATTGTACCAAAGGCTGATAGAAAAACAGACCCACTTCAAGACTTCCATTCAGAAATCCCGGAGAAGGAAGTGGAGACTAGTGTTTTTCTGGTTCCTAGCCCAGATTCTTTTCTAGCCTGTAATCCACTTTTTGCTCGTACCTGACAAGGTGCTGCATTGAAACTGAAGCCAATGTGCTGGCTGTCAGTTGTGGCTAATGTGCTATGCAGGATAAAGGGCGAAAGCAGGTGGTGGTGGAGGTGTAAAAGCAGAGGCTGCAGCCATTGAAATTGTCTCTGTACTAATTGGCAGGAAAAGGACACTGATAGGCATGGATTGTCAAGATGGCTCCTCTGACCCTTCTGCTTAATCCAAATGAGTAATTAATGAGTGTGTTATGATTAGCACTGCAGTAAACTCTTCACTAGACAAATACTTTAAAGCTCTCAGGCTTTAGCTCACCAGCTGATTGCCATTTGGCTAGCAGATTTGTTTCCCTCTGAGAGGCTGAGCACACCCATCAGTTGTGCAGGCGGAGAATATGGCTAAAAAATAAAAATAAGAAATCCTACCAAAATGACACCACAGTGAAACTGGGATTGCATGTTCCCTCAGCAGAGCTGACAAAACAAGTTATAATATATAGGGCTGTTGTGTACCAGGAGCAGTTAGCAGCTGATGAAGTGAAGGAGGAATTGTGTTCTGAGCATCAAAAAATGTAAAACGCGTACTTAAAGGCTTCTTTTCCTCTGAATCAGCAAAACAGGAGATAGGAGCCATTAGCTTCCCTTTTTCACTGGAATGTATCAGATGGATTTGTAATGGAAAAGTGTTTGTTTCCAACATCTTTAGTGCCGGCTCTGCCAAAAATACCAGCAGCCTGAAGATGGATTTGTTTTGATACCAGCAATACCTTATTTAATTAGGATTCCCCGTTAACTTGTGGCTGCTGAGATTTTACAGGAGAAGCTTGTGCATGTGTGGCCGGTTCAGGGAGCAGGGTATTTTCCTCTGCTTTCTCAGTTTCATGTCAGCTGAGGCCGACAGGGCACAGAAGTTACGAGGCAGTCAGTGCAGGAAGACCAGATGCTCTTGCTTCACATCTAGGTAACTTTGAGATAAATGGTAATGGGCCAAGTGGTTTATGAGAGAAGTGAAGATGCATAGAAATCTAAGCAGCCTTAACAGCCATAGGAGCAGCCACAGCACATTTAGGCAGAGATCCACTAGTGGGAAGAACAGGAGAAGAAACCACGTGCTATGGAGCTTACAGACTGTCACCTGTGTGAAAGGGCAAAAAAAAAGACCCAATTCCTGTCTCCACACTTGCCAGTCAGACACCTCTGGCCAACTCTGGAGTCATGCAAATTGGAAATGGAATAATTAAATATAGCAAAATAAAATAACCCATTTGCAAAGCACATTTCAGGCTTCCTCAGGCAAGCCTAACTATTTCATGTGCTAATTACAGAGATTATAAAGAAGGGAGACATATGACTGCCACCTATCTCTGCCACTGTCCTTAAAACAAATGTAAAGGACAATTAACAACAGATTAGCTCCATGTCCTAGTTTGCCATGTGAGGATGATCGCTGACCTTCTCATTTCATCCTCATTAGCGTCTCAGGCCAACAGACCCATTGCTCTTTAATCATCACCCATCATCCTTTGCTTCAACACATGGAAACAAATGATGTGTTGCCAGGAAGGTCAGAGGTCAAATATGAGTTTTGTTGTTGCTGGAGTGCAAACTAGAGGCAATGGGGTCAACTTTGGGGCAAATCTTTGCGGCAGTCTGTTTGAGCGGAGAAGCTATTTTGAATTCATGAAGCCTGACACCCACTGTGTTTTTGTTTTCTCTTTGCAGCTGGAATTTACTCAAAATTTTTTTTATTTTCTATTTTTTTAGTGACATGCCAAAAAAAAAAAACAACCCCAAAACACAGGGAGAAACAACTGGTGACTCTCTCTCTGAGAATGAAAGGTTAAATTGCAAAAGGATGGGATAAGTGCGTCCAAGGTGTCACATCGATTTTTTTTGCCTTTCGAAGCTGCATGTTGTTCATAAAGTTATGAACGCTGGAAGCTTTTCAGCCTGTATCTCTTCATGCTGCTGCTACTCCAGTGCTACTTTCCAATTTGCCATGGATAGCCTCTGAAGACTGACAGGGCTGAAGGCACCCAGTGCCAGTGTAAATGAGCCCCATTCATTTCTTGCCATGGGCATATGGCATGTCATTGTCCTCGGCCACCGAGGCAGAAGTGATGCAATTTGTTGGCATGTCCTGTCACAGCACAAACTATCTATCCCACTGAGCCCCTAGAAAACAACAGAAGCCAGAAAAGGGCAGCCAAAAACTTCACAGCTTTATCACAAGAACACACATGCACACACCACCCTGGTAAAGAAAAAAAAATATCCCTGTCCTTTTTTTGATTCTGTGGGATTTATATTTTTTTCATTTCTTCAGGGTCTCAAAGGTTGTTGTCCAAACCAGCACAAAGCTGATCCTTCTTTTATCTCTCACAAATGAGAATCAGGCCTTTTATTTATCCTAATTTAAAAATCTAACTGTAGCCTAAGACCACTGAGCTGCAGAAGTTCAGCATGTTTGCTGTGTAGTGCATTTAGTGAGAAGTCATGAGGTGCAAAGTTACAAAGTTGGTCAAATAGGATACCTTAAAATTGGAGATATGCTATTATATACTCCCAAGAAACTATTAAAAAAAAAAAATAAAGCACATCCCCTGGCTGAGAAGAGACAAAAATTTTTTTTTTGGTTCATTTTTGAACTATCAATCATCTTAAAACCTGGAGTGGTTCAGAATTCATAGCAGAACTTCAGGATTACTTAATGTTCCAGTTAAGTGAAACTGAAGAGAATGAGGGGGGGAAATCCAGCCACAATACAAAGCAACAATAAAGAAAAGGCTGAGCACAGAGAAATTCAAATGTGGGAAAGAGAGAGGGGGAGAGAGGTAGGAAAAAAGCAGGGGGGTGGAGGGGTGACCAGAGAGCTTCGCAGTAAGAGCAAAACCACTGAATTCTGTCCTCTTTTGCACCTGGAATCACAGTTGTCAAATGCTACACTGAAAGCAAGGACACTGAAAAAAATAGCTGAACAAAGCCAGAAGTACTGCAATGTAGAGAGGGTTTAGATCAAAATACAGCGAGCATTGGACCCATCTTCCTGTCCAAAAGCCAGCCACCTGTGCCAGTCCATTTTCTAGCGATACTTCCATCCTTGGTGTTTAATTCAGCATTTCCTACAGTGAGAGAAATATGCTTTCCATTTAAGCCTGTCTTGAAGAAAATGTTGGCTTAAATTAAAGAAAAAAAAAAGGTTTTGACATTGAACAAGCCACTTGAAACTCCAGAGTAGTTTGAGGGCTTTCCAAAAGCCCAAATTCTAGCATGTTTCTGAATGCTGCTATATGTATTTTGCATCTGTAAGGTTTACAGCCTATTTTTGCCCTTCAGTAATAAGCTGTGCTGCAAATAAGCTGTGTGCAATAAGCAGTGCTGCAAATCAGATAATTAGAGGTGACTGTGATCAGATTTCCACTGTAAATTAAGTATGTGATAGAATGAGAGTGTGAGTTTTACAAGGGCAAATTTGTACCCATAAAATGAAGTCAGCTATGCTACAGTTTAGTGAGAGTTGGGTACAAGGTGAAAAGTTCAAACCCAGATCAACCAAAAGTTTGTGGTATGCAATATTCAATTCTATCATTTTGATTTGAGTCCATTTCTAATTATATTACTGTGTTTCTATAAACCAAATCATATGCAACATTTAAGCTGGGATGTTCAGGCTGGTTAGATTTAGAAAACAAACTCATGTTAGATGTCAGAACTAATTTTTGTAGAGACAAAAGTATCATGCTCCATATGGTTCGCATTTCTGAGCATAGACTTTTTGCACTAACTAGGCCAAACGTAAGACTGTGTGACATACATAATTACATGGGCTGTAATTATTCTTATTTCTATTTATCTGAATATCTATGATACAGATTTCCCAGGTTTATTTCGCAATGCAAAGAGAGTTGTGGAACTTGTTACCATCTTCATAATTGAAAGAAAAAAGTAGTTCTTCCCAACTCTCACTCTTTGAGATTTCAGTCTGAGCTGATACCACCACGTTGTGGTGGTACCAATAATAATAATGATAAGGGAAATAACAAGGGGAGAGAATATAAAACTAAAAGGGGAAAGGGAAAATCACAGCACTGCACTAGCTACTAAGAAGGAGAGAAATGACTGTTACAGCGGAACCCAAGACACATCATCACACAGCTGACAAATTCAACAGTTTATATGTCTGTTCCAGCAAATGCCCCTTCTCACACTGAGTTTCCTTTTGAAAATACATAGTCCTGACAGACAGAAGGTTCTCACATCCAAAAGTGACACTTTCCATCATTGGCCAGTGGCAAAACCAGAGGACTTTTATTTTCAAAATAAGAATAAACTTTTCACATCACAAAAAAAAAAAAGAAAAAAAAAAAAAAAGAAGGTATGAAACCTATCCCAAATCTGAGCTAGTTACATCTAAATCTAATTGACTTGTTCTGGGCTTCCTGTGACCATGTCTGCAAATGGAGCTTTGGAGAAAAAATAAGTAAAGGCTTTTGTAAATTTAATTTTTAATTTTTGAATGTTCAGGCAAAAAAGCATGTCCACCTGCCTGACATGGAATTAGAGTGGCAAAAATAGAAGAAACACCACCCACCAACTATGAATGAGCATGCTTTCTTTTAAGCAAAACAACTAGATCCTGTGAAAATGAATTTTTAGAAAGCTTCCCGCCTTATATGAATGACATATAAAAAAAATGACATTACTGGCCACATGGCAAGCCAACAAAGACCATAAAATAAAGGATGGATTTTGTCATTACAGTGACAGAAGTATCTAATTCAAGGACATATAAATAAAAAAGCTGGCAGGGGTGGAGCTGCTCACGCTGTTTGGCCAAAGCGTTGACCATTAGTACTACAAAACATTTTGAGCAAAGCCTGCAGTGTCACATGTGCAGAACCATGAAAGAAAGTAAAAACCTTCTCTTTCAAAGGTACACTTAAAATATTTTTAAACTATTATATTTAGTAATAATGAACTCAGCAAAGTACATTTTCTCCATTTTAATGACCAGATGGGGCTTATAGGGAACATCTGCACCTCAGTTCATTGATTCCTTCCCAGCTGGCCAGCAATCCAGAGGAGGTTTTCCCTTGCTGAAGTTACTGTTCACCGGGTAATGTAATGAGGAGAAAACCCAAGTAAAAGGTTGGTAGGTAAAAGTACTAAGAAAAGCATATAAAGAAGTGGCAGTGAGTTAACATAACAAGACTCAGTAGTTTACTTCTCTTGATCTACTTGTAAGACCTACTGATGAAGAAGGAACAAGCCTCTATCTATCTTCAGTGTTTTGTAGCTTTCTTTAATATGGTAGTGAGAGGTGAGGGCACTGTGTAATGGTACGTGGTTTCTCTCCTAGAGCTAAGATGGACATTACCAGAAAAAAAGGGGATTAAAAATATAGGTAGAAAAAATGTGAACAAAATTTGAAGAACAGGCTTTATCAGAAGGCAAAAAATCTCCCAGATTCCATGGCAAGCAGTATGGGAAAAGTCCATCTTATTTTAAAAACAGGGTAAAAGTGTCTACTACAACAGGATACTAAGTGACAAAACAGAGGAAAACAAAAAAAACCCCAATGTAAATATTAGTAGAATAGAGACTTTAGCATAGAAAATAAGGATGCTGGAAACTAAGGAGTGGATGAAATGGTGAAGAAGTGAAAACTAGTGAGGATGAATGCTTTAAAGTTCACCAGAAAGAAATCCTAGCAAAGAAGTGGTGGTATTATTTGACAGTGACACAATTTTGAATTTAAATTAAGAATATTGGTGCTGTTTATATAAACATCAAAATAAAGTGAGTCACATGAGTCTGATGCATTAGGAAATAATACATTAGTAAGTAAGTTAGAAGAACACAAAATATTACTTGCAAAAAGAAGTTTTTAAGTTGGTGGACTTGGTCATAGAATGATAGAATCAACTAGGTTGGAAAGGATCTTTAGATCATCAAGTCCAACCATTATCCCAGGACTGCCAAAACCACCACTAAAACATATCACTGAGGGCCTCACCTATACAGTTTTTGAACACTTCCAGGGATGGTGATTCCACCACTTCCCTGGGCAGCCTGTTCCATTATCTGATCACCCTCTCTGTGAAGAAATTTTTCTTAATATCCAATCTAAACCTCCCCTGGTGCAGCCTGAGCCTGCTATCTCTTGTCTTATCGCTTGTTACCTGGGAGAAGAGACCAACCCCCACCTCACTACTACAACCTCCTTTCAGGTAGTTGTCGGAGCGATAAGGTCCCCCCTAAGCCTTTTCTTCTCCAGACTAAACAACCCCAGTTCTCTCAGCCATTCCTCATCAGACTTGTGTTCCAGACCATTCACCAGCTTTGTTGCCCATTTCTGGATCCACTCCAGCACCTCAATGTCTTTCTTGTAGTTAGGGGCCCAGAACTGAACACAGGATTCCAGGTGGGGCCTCACCAGTGCTGTGTACAGGGGGATGATCACTGCCCTAGCCCTGATGGCTACACTATTGCTGATACAGGCCAGAATGTTGTTGGCCTTGGCTGCCTGGGCAAAAGCTGGCTCATGTTCAGCTCTGTCAATCAGCACCCCCAGGTTCTTTTCCACCGAGCAGCTTTCCAGCCACTCTTCCCCAAGCCTGTAGTGTTGCATGGGGTTGTCGTGACCCAGCTGCAGGACCCAATGCTTTGCCTTGTTGAACCTCATGCCACTGGCCACAGCCCATTGATCCAGCCTTTCCAGATCCCTCTGCAGAGCCTTTCCACCCTCAACACTCCCAGCCAACTTGGTGTCATCATCAAATTTACTGAGGGTAACTCAATCCCCAAATCACTGATAAAGATATTAAACAACACTGGCCCCAATACTGAGCCCTGGGGAACACCACTAGTAAACGGTCGCCAACAAGATGTCATACCATTTACCACTGCTCTTTAGGCTCAGTCCCAGCCAGTTTCCAACCCAATGAAGAATCCTCCTATCCAGGCCAAGAGCAGTCAGTTTCTCCAGGAGGACACTGTGAGAGACAGTCAAATGCTTTACTGAAGTCCAAATAGACAATGTCCACAGCCTTTCCCTCATCAAGCAGGTGGGTCACCTTACTGTAGAAGGACATCAGGTTGGTCAAGCAGGCCCTGTCCTTCATGAATCCATGCTGACTTGGCCTGATCCCTCTGTCTTCTCACATACGCTTTATGATCTCACTTAGGATCATCTGTTCCATGACCTTCCTCAGCACTGAGGTCAGGCTGACAGGCCTGGGTCTTCCCTCCTGCCCTTTTTGTAGAGAGGCATCACGCTGGCCAACCACCCATCTTCTGGGACCTGCCCACTAGACCAGGACTGCTCATAGATGATGGAGAGCGGCTTAGTAAGCTCCTCTGCCAGCTCCTTCAGCACTATTGGGTGTAACCCATCCAGCCCTATAGACCTATATATGTCTAAGTGGAGCAGGAGGTCGCTAACCATTTCTTCCTGAATTACGGGGACTTCAGTCAGCTCCCCATTTCTGCCATCCAACTCAGGTAACTGAGTAACCTAAGGATGGCTGGTGTCACTACTAAAGACTGAGGCAAAGACAGCATTAAGTACCTCAGCCTTTTCCTCATCTACAGTCACTAGGTTTCCCCTAGTATCCAGTAGAGGATGGAGGTTCTCCTTGGTCCTTCTTTTATTGCTAATATATTTGTAAAAGTACTTTTATATTATTAGAATTCAAGGAGAGAATACTGAAGGAGAGTTTGGGAAACTGAAAGACATCTAGTGCTATGATGCTATTGGAAATAATATAATTAGCAATATTTACTGGCCTCATAAACTTAACTAAAAGTAGAAACGATATTTGTTGCGTCTACTTAGTTATACATTACTTTTTGTGGGGAACCTAACTTTCTGCTCAGAAAATCTAATCTATAATTTGGCCAAACACCTTAATCTAAGTTCATATTCAGAGCATAAGGAATCAACCAAGTGTCTGGTCCTTGCAGTGCTTTGAAGAGCTGTGTATATGTGGAAATGTTTCTGTGGTTAAAATTTGTGGATAGCAAAAAGTCTGGCAAATTAGTAAGTGAGGAGGAGGCTGGCTGGCCTCTAGAACAAGTGACCTGAATCCATTGGCATTCTGGGTCCAGTTTGTAATGCAGCCAATTCCAAGTGAGATATGTAGCAAATAGAAATGTGGAACTGTGTTTTTTTAAGGAGTTGTTGTAAAAAGTGCACAGACAGTACGGTGAGCACACAACTCACTGAGCTTCTGTTTTGATTCTGTGGAAAAATGTTAATCTAATTGTTGGGTGAATAAACAGAAGAGACATGAGGGCAACTAGGGCCATGTCTCTAGAGGACGAGATGAAAATATTCCACACAGAGCTTGTGCCCACTTTCTAAAAAGTATATTGAAAAATTGGAGAGGGTGAGATAAAAAGCCACAAAACTTATTGAGGCCTGAAGGAACTGTTTTACAGTGGAAGACTTACAGAGCTTCATCTATTTAGCTTACCAAAAAGAAAATTGAGAGGTGGTTTGATTACAGTACGTAAGTGCCTTCACAGGAAGAAAATACAAGGTAGTAAAGGCCTTTTTAATCTAATGCAGAAAGAAATAACATGAACCAATGGCTAAAAGCCAGACAAATTCCAACTGGAAATAAGCCATAGTGAGAATGATTAACTGTTGGAACAAACTACCAAAGGAAATGGTGGATTATACATCTCCTGATTGCTTCAAATCAAGGCTGGATGCTGTGATAGTTATAACCAAACACAAGGTAGATTTTACTCTAAATAAAGTTACTGAGGGAAACAAAGCAGTTTCAGATATGCAGAGGTAAAACCGGAGGAACTATTTTCTCATTCTCTTCCCCCTTAATTTTTTTTTTTTTTTAGTAAATAAATCTATTCATTAAAGGAAAAAACTATTCCCAAAGTAACTTTTCTAACCAAAACTCACCACGAAAATCCCTTTGCTGCCCCAAAGTGAAAAAGACTCTCATAGTTAGCTCTGAGTTTATCTTCACCTCTTTATACCTCAGTTTTGTAATTGCATAACGGTAACCCTTGGGCAGTATATAAGCAATTCAAATATTCTCAAATTTCCAAAAGAGCTGGAGTTCCAGAGAGCAAAATAAGGCAAGATTTCAAAGACAAAGGACAGGAAAGTAACCAAAAGTAGCAGTTAAGCCAAGCTGGTGTCTAAAATTTGAAATATCCTTCAGAAGCGGGACTTTGCTAGATTATTTTTTAATTGTGCCCTGGACAGAGAATCAGCAGACTTGTCTAAAAGTAAAATTAGGCCTGCCACTTTCACTTCCTTCTTACTGTATGGGAACAAAGTTTCTTCTTCTTTCACTTTGTATTTCTCTTACATGCCACCATGTCTAGACTATTTTTATTCCTTTTTAGAGATACTTATCACATCTCCACATATATAAGCACTCAGTGTTTTCAGCAACCTGTACAGCCTATTTGGACTCCATTGTACCCCATCTGAGGGAGAGGGAGGGAAAGAAGCAGCTAAGATCAATATACCCTCACCTTCTCGTGTCCTTTGTCCCATGACACAGAGTCACACATCCTGAAAAGCCTATACAGAGGCTTTAGATAATTTTGAAGGCAAATTCTGCAATACTTATTTGTTCTGAGTACCTCCTTTGTTTGAAAGTCCACCAAAAGTTGAAACTATAGAGTGATCCATGAAAGCCACATATTCCTGTACATGCCTATTGCTCAAGAGACAACAGAAGTCAACCTGTATCAGCAGGAAATGATGAGTCCTCTAAACCCAGCCTAGACGTACTTACTAGCCAATGCATTCTAAGAAGTATATTTTCTGTTTCCTCTTTGAAACTTTGTGTTCAGCTGCACTGGAGTTTGGAGCAGAAGAATCATGTAGCACTCATTATACCCAACTGCACATACATCATGCTCTTCCAATCTTGTTTGGACATATAATGTGAGTTAGTGTCTGTCTGTGTTAAGGCATTGTGCTAAGTAAATACTCTGGTGCTCCAAGTACTCTTTTAGTATATGCTATTCTTTCCATGGAAGCTCCTAACCTTGCCTGGATTAGCGTACATCAAAACATTTTTTAAACTTTTCATAGGAAATAAATTTATACAAACAAACCTTCTCCTCAGATGGAGAAAGATTAAAAAAAAAAATATACTGTAGATGTGTTTACCCTCAGAGTCTTGTACTGGTTAGAGTAAATATTAAAGTCTGTAAAAAACAGAAAGCAAAACAAAACAAAGACATGGCTCAGAAACAAAGTTTTAAGATGGTTTAAAGGTTTAAGATGTTTTTTATAGGAAAAAGAAGGTCTTACGTCTTCAAGCATACTGTGTATATGGGGCAGAGTTTGGAGATTTCAACAGCAAAACATACATTAGTTTGAAATGCTACTGCACCATTTGTACAGGGTGCGCACATAGGTGTACCTAGGTCCTCTAAGAAAAAGTAGTGGAGAGTAGGAAAACAAAGACAAGGTTAATCACTTGGATACTATCCCTGTTTTTCTAAAGCACAGTGGACCTTCAAGTCTTAACACGTGAGCCAAAGCACTAATTCAGGAACTCTGGTCATTTCAGAGGCATCTTTTTGATTCAAGAAACAGTGACTTCAGTGTAAAGCAAGACTGAAACAATGGGAACAACCTTGTTTGTTCCAGTCAGGGGTATAAGCACATTTCCTAGATTAAAAATTATCCAGATTTTCAGGATCTGCATGCACAAGTACAGAGTTAGATTTTCAAAGGGCTCCATGTCCCATTTAACTACTACAGGCTCAGCAATCACGACAGAACACAAGTTCCTCTGGCTGTGTAGCAGAATGGAGGCTGAAGGCATCAGGTAAATATAAGGTTTATTATCCAGTACTGCAATAGTACCTGTATGTGTAAGGAGATTATTTTTCACATTTAGGTCCCACTAAACGTGCGTAAGAACCGTGACAAAAGGATTAAAGTAATTTTTTATTATTTTTTTTTTTAATACTGAAGAATGAACTTCTTCACTACATTTGCAATGGCTATGTAGTGGACTTCAGGAAACTGGACTAAACTCTATCTTCTCTAAAGATGAAATGGTCCTTGAAGTACAGCTGCCAACACTTGCCCCCAGGTGCAATGATCTCCTTCACTTTCTTCCCCTCATAGCACTAGGAATTAATCAAGACTTTTTGCATAGGGCCAAGAGGAGGGGAGAAGAGGGAAAGTCTGTCATATGTCATTAGAATTGTGATTGTACACGTCACCAGTGACATCGGTGGCTTAAAACTGAACATACGATTTTATGAGAAAATGAAGTAATCAGCTATAAACACATTTAAACATAATCTTTCTTTGACTTTTATTTTTAATGAACCAGGAAAGTCTACACTCTTCTTGTGGTCAACAAGAAAATAGTTCTCACTGGAAGAGAACATTTTTGTTATTACACTGAATGGAATGAGTTGTGTATTAAACAACATATAGTGAGACTGAATCAATCTTGTTCCAGAGCTGAAAATTTAGTAGGCTCTGCCTTCCTTTTTTCCATTACAGTAATGCATCAAGTGCATTCGATAAAATGTCCTTCTCTTAGAATTACTGAATATACATAAGGGGAAAGTGCTGTTTACTACAAATTATTTTAACTGGTAATTCTTGTTGAGATGAAAGCTATAATTTCTATGAGAGTTCTAGAAGTCAGGTGAGACTGGCAGCAGGTAATCAATCACAATTACATTTAATCACAAAATTCAAAAGTCACAGCAGTTTAAAGTATGTTTAAGCACATACAGGTGATACCCAGAAACAATTTCATTTTGCGTGATACAAATATGAGGGAAAATTCAGTTTATTTATAAACAAGATTAGTTATTATACTGATGAAAATTAAGAGTCTAGACAAGCAAGGAACCCTGATTTTAATAACAGGTTTACTGATAAACCTTCAGAGAAAGCAGGTACTTTAAGAGACTTCCTGCAGTGACAGAAAGGATGCACCACTCTAACTCTAACCCAGCCAGTCCACTGCAGACTTAGGAATAAGACCAGGTGATTAGTGGATGCCTTAGTTTGGCTAATAAAAATCAAACCCCACAAAGTGCATTTTGCTGCATTTTTTTCCTTTCCAATAGGAATTTTACTGCATTTTACCCAATAGCTAGCCAGCATTGCAGGAAATCTGGCTTCAGCTTTGTTTCCTGCCTTAGGGACCTGGAAACCACATTCCCTGCTTCTGCCCAGGGATGACACTATCTGCTGGTGGTTTGGACATGCAAGGAGGGGAAGGCACAGAGGAAGCTCTCGGCTTTTTTGTTGAAGTTCTTTATTTGTAGAAGTAAAAGCAACTGTTGGTGGAAGCCAGCTGAAGCGCTGTTCACAACAGAGTATCCCACTGCCAGGCCCAGGACCCTCCTTTTTTTCCTCCCCCTATCTTAATGAAATAATTGCATATCCAGTGTATGATGAGCTTCTAACATGTTGACTAGGCACTAAAGATGAAGAACCAATTAATTTCTGCTGCCTGCTTGGTTCATGGAAGGATTTGAATGAAGGCTCACCACCTCCTGGGTGAGCTAGGTCAAAATGTTGCCCCGAGTTTGAGAGTAAAATTAATTCCCTGTTCTGAAAGTCACCTGGAAGGTGGAAGAGATGGGTAGCAATAAATGTCTGGCTATTTGGACAAACTGAATTGACACCAACAGTGAAGACTGAAGGGAATAAGTCTTTAAAACCTCAGGATTATGGCCATTTTCCATAGAATGAAGCACTTTTGGCAGAGGTGGGGGCTAAACAAGGGTTTACCATATTCTTCATGAAATTGCCAGTTGCTAGATCAGAGAAAATGATAATACCTATTCCAGTAAGCAATCTAGTAAACTAGCAGCATAAAGTTGATTGCCAGCTGAAAATACGTGCTCGACAGAGTTATATCCAAACTAAAGAACTGGACAATAAGCTCTGCATTTTTCTGTGTATTTTCCTTCTAAAATGTAGTGCTTGAAATGAGACTGTCCTGAAATACCTATTTGGAAGAAATAACACGAAATGCAAATATACAATGTATGTTTATTTTTTTCCAAAGAATTCTCTATTCTGGTCTCTAAAATATAGAAAAAGTAACTGAAAATACTCATTAATGTATATGCTGTGATAATATTCCTGGGATTTAGACAGAGCCTTGGTATAATGAAATGAATTCACATGACCATAAAGTGTTTCCAATTGAGCTTAAATTACCTGACTCTTCAGGCCAAGACTGCTGTTTAAGCAAGATTTCTAGCACCGTATTTCCAGAAAGAAGTAAACCACTTCTGCAAAAGATGTGAGTTTCTTTGTCACTCAAACTCTTAAAACCAAACAAGCTTGAACTTGCTTGCTTTAAAGAGAATAACAGAATCCCCACTGACTGTAACAGGGTAGGAGCTTTGGTACACGATTTACTTAGTGAGATACTATGGGCTAATATTATACAGCACTTAAGAAGAGATGATCACAGTGACCTTTTTTTGGCCATAAAAATCCATGAAGAGTGATAAGCATTGATCTAATGCTGCTTCTCCTACAAATGTCAATAATGTAGGAGTGAAGCCAAAGTGGAACATGTCTGAATTACTACTTTAGTAAAGCGTAATTTAAACAAAATTAGATTGAACCAAAGGTAATACATTAGGTAGAACAGGTAATGCAAAAGAACCTCAGTAATGAAAGGGGAGTGTCAGTTGTTTGGGCTCATCTGCCAGAAGCAAGACGATGAACTTTGAAAGTCCATGCTCTTTGATCAGGTATAGAGGCAAACAGGACAGTAAGTGGCTAGATAGTGTAGAGGCCGTAAGAGAGGGAGAGACCTAAGTGCTGTGGCTTAGATGAACCTTACCCAAGCACTAGAATAGATGTTCAAATTGAGAGTCCATTTGCCAGACGTCTTCTGCAGCCAATGCGCCAGGAGAGCTGGATATTTTCTATAGGCAACTCACATCATATTTTGGCTGA
Source organism: Coracopsis vasa (assembly GCA_026283785.1). Lineage (NCBI taxonomy): Eukaryota > Metazoa > Chordata > Aves > Psittaciformes > Psittacidae > Coracopsis > Coracopsis vasa. The sequence continues at coordinate 32,918 of JANHGB010040831.1, read as the reverse complement.
ATAATTGTTTTGCAATGGGAATCTTTCTCTCTGGTCATAAACTGGGGAAACTAGCCTCCTTTTCCTAGTGCCTCAGCTAAGTATATGCTTTCAGCTAGGATTAATCAAGTGTTGTCAAGGCATAATACACAGTACCCTGGAAAAGAGTAAAACATGTCACTGCCCCTGCAGTTATTAGACATTAATCTCAAAAAGCGCAAAATCTGTTCTTAGAAATACCAACATGTTTTCTGGCTAATCAATGGTACTAGCTTCACTGACACGTACTAGGCCACCGACAAGAGTAGACAATACCTAGTTTTTAAGCTCCTGAAAATAATGTGAAATAACATGAATGTAAAGTAATATAGGCTGAAGCTATTCTCAGGAGAGTTTGGATACAAGCTCCTTTAAGTTGCTTTGAAAATCCTCCCTACCATTTGCCCAAGAATGTAAACATTTTTTGGAAGTAACTCTACAGCTTTTAAAAATCTATAGAGAGGTGGTGGCATACTGTGACTTTATGAAGGCTTAAACATACAAAAGACAAAAGGTACAAGACGACAAAGAGGTACTATTTGTATTCTCATTATTCTCATTCTGCAGACAGATCTGCAGAACATAAGACTGGGAAAGACAATATGCATCACTGTTCCTTAGTTTGAGTTATTGTTGTTTTATCTATTTTTTTCTCAGTCTTCTGCTCTTTTAAAATATATAGAGTTGTCATTAGGCTTCTAAGTCAAGCAGGCATAGTAGGATACAGGCTGAGCACATTACTTCATTTTTCAGCCTTCTACTTTCTTTTGCAGTATAGTGGTAACCACCAGCACAGCTTGTAACACATCTCTGCTTTTGAATCCTTCAACCTGCATGCTTACACCCCTGAGCATAGGTTTTTGTATGCTTGAGAATACATATAGCCACCTTAACCCATCTGAAGCCAATATTCTTCCAAAGCCATATTGAACCCCACCCCCACAAAACAACCAGAACTCCTTATAATTGAGCTATTTTACAATCTATAATGTCTGAGGATGAGATCTGAGTTTATAGTCTCATTTAGGTGAAAGCTCCTCATGCTTGGTATTGTGTGCATGCAAAGTAAAAGAGAACCCAAAGAGTTTATAAACATACAACCAAGTCAGACAAAGGAAGCATTGTTATCATTGATGGCACACAAGTCCATGGGCTGCCAGCAGCACTAGTTTGTCTCAAATATAATCTCTAAGGAAGAATTGAACAATGCCAGTGAGAAGGTAAACAGAGAAATGCATCTTATTCTGGAGTTCATAATGAAACAAAGTTCAGATCATTGACTGTTAGGTAAATACTCCATGAGAAGTTGTAAAACTGAACTTTGTGAGATGTGTAGCATTTTTTTACTTCATTACTGCTAAATGCAGTTGCTACAGCTTTAATTCAGGCAATAATTTGGTGTCACTGTGCAAACAAGGTGTTGAAGGTGTATATATTTGTAAAACAACATACAGGCTACCAAAGACTATTTTTTAGCCTGATAACTTTTCAGTTGTGATTAAAATTTGTAATAATTCTGTTCTCATTTTATCAGAACTGAAGATACTATTTCTAGGTTAAAGTGGAGGGCGATTATAATAATGAGAAGAGATTCTGATGTCAAATCCACAACTGATAAAGCAGAGAAACAGCCTACTGATATAACTAGTGTTTGGGTAGACTACTAGATCATTATTTGAGAAGGTGTCCAGACTGCCATATCATAAGACAAGGGACAATTACATTTTCTGAGCAGGTGGGGAATGATGGGAGGGAGCAGAATATATTTATGTATACATTGTTCCCTGTTTTAATGCAGATGATTTCTTTATGTCCCTCAGTTTTACATGGAGGGTCAAGTTTGAGCAAACAACAGAATTTCAAAGAAGTTGAAAACTTCACAGAGTTCTATATCAAAGCCATGCATAATGCATCTTACGATTTTTATGTTGCAGCATAAATCAACTAAGTTTACTCATAACCACACTGAACACTACATGATACGAGATTTATATGGTTCAGGGATTCATTATTTATGAACACTTCATAAAATTACTTTAATTTCTGTTCACTGTGTATATTTTCTTAATTCCTTATTGGAAGCCACAGGTTTCCTTTTTTTCTCACATCTCTGGTATTTAAGCATAGACTGGGGTATTTGAGGAACTCTCATCAAATACCTTATTTTGCTAATTATTCTTATTAGATCCTGGTTTTCCATTAATCATTCTACACTGAAAAAACTTATTAATAGGCTGTTTCCCTTTTGCTCAGTGATTCTTGGAATTGAAAAGATATGGAAACTTGATCTAACTTTAAGTCCAGAATTATGATTCTCTATAGGTTTCTCATGAGACAAATTTCTCATTCTGCCATACATGTGCACAGAGAAATGCTTATGATATGCAAAATTAAAATTAAATTTTAAAATGATGCTATAATATTTCAGCCAAAATCTTCAAAACCAGTATAGCTTAACTAAATACTTTTTTATGCCTCTAAATGGGAAATAATGTCATCTATTCATTCAATGTTAGGTAAATGCATTTCAGAACATTGATAATCAGAAATGGGATTGACCTTTTCAGTAACAGCTTACAGTTGGACTGAATTAACAAAAAATGAAACTTTTATTTAAGTTTGGCTCTTCAAATCAACTATGTTTTAAAAAAATCACCTTTTGGTACCTCACAGAGTTGGAATTGCTCTCCACACAGACAGGAAGACAGGACTATGCTGAGAACTTAAACAACGAAGGACGAGGCTCCAAACTGGAACAGAGATACTGGGGTGCAGGGGAGGAGATGACAGAAGGGAGGAAGGGGTAGGCATGAAATTACAGAGTATTGGAGTGAGGAATAAAGCAATGTGTAAAAAGAAAAAAAGGGAAAAGGGAAAAAGGAAAAGGAAAAAGGAGGCAGTCTTCTATGAACAGGCAGCAGATATTCAGATATGGCAGAATCAAAAACTATCAGATGTCTGGACTTCAACAAAGCTTTGAACACCAACTCAAGTGATAACTTTATCATAAAGTGCAAATTTTGCACTCTTAGGAAACCTATGTGAAAACCATGTTGTTTTCAAACATGAATACAATCTATTGCCATTTAGGACTTTGTAACCATATTTGAATAACATAATAAGGAACTTCAAACTGTTAGCCTAGGAGCAAAGGTAAAAAATGTGACAAGCTAATTTAGGCCTTTATGTAAATAAGATCCCTTTATGAAATGAACAGCAATACAGTTGTTGTCTGAAAATGGAAGGATTAATCCATAAAACAATACCCTCCTTTTACGGATTTCTACTCTTTCGTTAAAGCAGAAACAGAAAAAAGCCAATCTGAACAACACTTCAAAAACAAAGCAATCATTTTAGTTCCTGGATATATTTATTAACTAAAAGTATAAATTAAAAAACAACTGAAGGTTAAACCCAAAACTGCAGCCAGACCCAAGGTATTCCAAATCTGCCTGTTTAATATGCACTGCAGATTAATGGCTGTTACACATTGATTCTAGCTGTACTTTTTGGAGGAGGTGGAGGAGGCAAGACACTGAGATAAAAAATACAGTCTTTGTTTCGAAAGCAAAAATGAGATTGTAAAATTGAAAACACAGAAGTGGAAGAGAGTCACTAATAAGTATATTCTTTATCTTCAAAAAAAATCAACAAAACCTTGCTTCACTGTATGTTCCAGTGTACTACAGGCAGGCATTATCCAGCCCCTTTCTGAATGTTGGCAGGAGAGTTTGCTTTCCCAACTCTGTGAAATTCTAAAATATAATGAAAATGCAGCTACCGTACTTTCTAAGCTCTTGGTAGATATTTTCACTTACTTTGTCATTTTCAGGGGGGAAACAATGGTGGCATCTGTGCCCTGGTGCTAAGTGCTCATTTGCATGCAGAGGCAGAGAGATATCCGTTTATTATCAATTTTATGCATTACTTCATTTCATGGTGTTAAAACAATTACATTCAAAGGGTTCAGCAGTCCACAGCCAAGCTATTCAGGGCTCCAGCAGCATCATATAATAACGTTATTCAGGGAGAGACACATACATCATAGTTTACTGACTTAGAAGTAAAAAAGGGAGGGAGAGGGAGAGAGAGAAGCAGCTCCTATAGAACTGAATGCTGATTTTTTAAAACATCGGCGATATTACAATAAGCAGAGAAACTCTGGGCAGATGGACATAAAATTTATTAACTTCTGAATTAGTTTCTAAGAAAGTTGGGCAAATTTTTTACATGCACCAGTTCTACCGAATTCTCTGTCACATATACTCTCAGCCTTTTTTATACAACACTTTTCAGCATGTGTTGTACACACCCATGCTGCAAACTCCACTTGAGCAAAAAAAGCAGAGACTGTGCACCTCCCCTCGAAGATCTCAGAACACATACCTTGGAACAGCAAACAAACATTCTGGTCTGAAGAGACTTTTGTGCTCAGAGTGATCTCTGTGCGCAGCGGATTTGCAATCTGATTATCTGGTTACTCCTGTCAAGGTTCTGCCAAGCCTCCCATGAGGAATTTACATTTGTCTATCAATTTACATTAGCTAAAACGGCTGTCCATGTGAAGGATTTCAAGGATTTAAAATGAGGACCTACCCTCCGACACCAGTCAACTCTCCAAAATCCAATGAAAGCTATGGTTCAGTAGTGAACAAATGAAAAAAAAAAAAAAATCCCCTGTCAGGGTTTCCCTCATTGAGTTTGGTGAGATGTTTGTTTCAGCAGAAAGCAAACAAATTTATTCAGCATTTGCTGAAATTTTTAAAAGTGCAAGAAAAAAATCAAATCAAGCAACTTTTAATAATATTTCACTGCCAGAAGAAAATAAAATCAGTGCTGTCTCTATATACAAAAAAGCAATTATCATCTTTTTGCTTATTATTTCTATAATCATCTACCTTAAAGAAAGAAAATTCAGCGAAGCACAAGAGAATAAAAGACCTTTTTAAGCATTTCAACATAGAGGACTCACTAAATAAGAATCTGGAATAGGAGTTTTATTATCTGCACTATCATAGACAACCATTTATTGAAATACTTAGAAATTTCTCAACAGGTCTGGCTGGGGATTTTTGTTACACACAGAGTGCAGTGCTAAGGTATGGGTCTGCTCAAGCTATGAAGAAATGGAAGTTCTAAAGAAACTTGCTTGGCGACTGGGAAAACCCCTGCTTCCTGGTAAGCACTGCAGAAGAAAACGAAGTTTGTAGCAATTCTCAAGCTATGGACTGCTCTCAAAGGATACGGGTAATATATTCTGGGCTGTTACAAGGCCTGAGTGCTGACAGAAGCAAAGAACAGCATGTGGTTGAGGTGTGGAAAGGTCTAGTGGCTGAAGTGGTACTGAGGAGCCCACAACCACTGGAGTTGTAAAGCTAGGCCATTGTCTTTCAGCCTTTCCTCATGGGTACTGTCCCATGTACCAGTGTCCTAGAGGCCAGTATGTCCTTCTGAGCTATCTGGCCCTGTCCCTGCCATATCCACCTTCTAGCATTAACGCTGGCATGAGGATGCCAACAGTGGGCCAGCTGTGCCATATCTGCATGGTCTGCAAAAGCCATCTCAGAAGCAAGGTAAGTAAATAATTAATTGGCCCATGTTGATTCCTCATTAGGTTGCTAGCAATGTTGTGTCTAGCCAGTTTAAAGCTAGCATGGCTATCTTTACACTACATTGCAGTTGCATTTACCTTAAGGGCAAGGAGAATGCCTACTACCAGTTTTATTAGGCTATACAAATTTAAGCAATTTCCAGAACTGAAAAATTTGGTCTAAGTTTTATGTCAACAGCTTCAAGTTTATTTCACTCTGCAGGGCTCGTGAGCTCAGACACAGAACTGTGGCAATGCCTCTGTACTACTTGCTGCTCAGTGGCTTGATTCAGAGGTCTAGGCACAAAGTGTGTGCTGGGCATACTGCTGTCACTTGTAATGAAAGAGTCTCACACACACCAGGTTCTTCACTCAAGTGCTTCCCATTGCAAAAACTGGACAATATGGCAAATCAGTAATTTCCCTGTTACTTTGTTTTTCCTGTCTTCACTATATGGTTTATTCTGCAAGCTCTTCAGAGAAGGCACTATCTTTTCATTATCATGCCTACATTATTAAGTCCTTATAACTGACCACAGGTCTGAAGATACAAATATTAGCCTTATGATAGAATCCTTGAAATTTAACTAATGACTAATTGGCCTTTGAAATAAATCTAGTTACCAGCTACTGGAAAGGGTAGACAATGCTAATCAACAGGAAGAGGTCCTGGTATTTGGATAGCAACTGCAGAGACATGAAAAAGAAGAACCCAGAAAAGCATTAATGTCTTGGACAACAGGGACAGGTGTGTGGAGCTGTAAGGACAGAAAAGAAAATGATAGCCTGGAAGGAAAAGAAGGTCCAGCTTACTGAGAGAATGGAGATTTGCAGGCTTATTTTTAACTTTCTATACCTGACTACAAAATATTTTTAAAGACCTATTGCATTATTCACATTATTAACATAACCTTTTTAAAAAAACCCAACACATTCCCATGCACTGTGTTACAGGTCAGCATAGTTAGAGTTCAGTGCTGTCTTTCCTTCTTAAAACAAAGCATATAGAAATTTATCAGTCTGCATTTGTTAATATCAATAACAATACATTTTTGTTTCAAAGTCTCATGGAATGAAAAAACAACATTAAGAATACATCTTGAGATGATTCCTTTTCATGAGTTTTCAAGAGAAACATGTTGGTTTTATCATGTTAAATAGATGTATTTGGACTGATGTAGCCCATCATAAGAATTCAAGGACCATACAAAGACACTAACTGTGCCGTCTCCACTGGTTATCAATGATGGATGCTCAGGAAAATGTCTAAGGAGTAGGGTGTGCAAAGAGGATAGCTGCACTAACTGTCCAAATGATATGAAAACCTTTGAAACCCCTAAACCTGTAGCAAAGAATTTTACTTCAATCTAACTAGAGCATTTAACTCCATGCTAGAAAGAAATATGAAAAATTAGCCAAGGATTTCATATGACTAACTTGATGGAGAAAAACCTGTAATAACCAGTGACTATTCTCTTTGATGGTTGATAGCTCTGGAATAAGTACTGAAATTTCAAACTGGAAACAAGTAAAAAGTTCAGATGAAATGTACTTTCACTGTAATTCTAGTATCCCCAGCTCTCTTTTCCTCCAGTCCCTAAATAAGGACAATATTTTGGTAAAATGCAAAATCTTACTACTACACCGTACTTGGTGCCTGCACTTTATTTACATCAGACAGAATCACAGAATCAATCACAGACTGGTTTGGATTGGAAGCGACTTTTTAATAATCATCTAGTTCCAAATCCCCTACCATGAGTAAGGACATCTTTCATTAGATTGGGTCGGTCAAAGCCTTGTCCAACCTGGTCTTGAACACTTCCAGGGATGGGGCAGCCGCAGCTTCTTTGGGAAACCTGTTCCAATACTTCACTATCCTAATCATAAAGGATTTCTTACTTATAGCCAATCTAAATCTACACTTTTTGGGGATAGATTTCTACCTCTAGAAGCAAGTTAAGCAAGTCATTGGTACTATTAAAGAACTTTGGTCCCTTTTAATCAAATACTAGCTTAAACATTTTAGACAAAAGTTCAGATCTATAGATTACTACGAAATGCTACACATCATATATAAAGAGGTTTGCATATACATATATGCAAATACAGGACACACTAAATGTTGGAATAAGTTACTACAAGCCCACTAATACCAAAGGGGTTATACTAGTTTTGCCAAAAGAAGTTTTTTTGCTCTGTGAATATAAGACATATGAGATCAAGAGAGTCACTGGAGAAAGAGAATGATAAAATGTGTTATTTAAGTTTACAAACTAAATCCATTAATAATAAAAATTATACTTTAAACTACCAAACCATATGAAACAGTAACAAAATTGCCTCCTACTTGCCAAAATCCTAATGGAATAGTGAAGATACTGGTTCAATTTAGAGGTCACCATCGTCAGCTGTCAAAAAAACCCATGATCAACAGCTCATATTCCAATGTGAACATGTGCCAATGTTCACCTTCGTTGCTAGCCTGGAGTGATGCTCCCACAGTTCCTGTCATCTCAAAATGGGAGTCAAGGGTGGGTAGGACAAACACTTACTAAGTGGCAGCTCAAAGTCCAGTCCACATGCCAAAGGAAAACAGATCCTAATATGCAGATGGGTCTGGCAAAATTCAAGGGGGACTAGTATGAAAAAAGAGTTCATATAAACAAGCTGACAAGAAAAATTTGAGTGATGATGAACATCTGCAAATTCCACTATGATCCACAGCAACTACCAATGCAGAAGTGTTTAGTCACTGTCTGGATTTGACCAATACACAGTAAATCATATCATTGGCTCATTCATGCACCATAGCTTGTGAGACTACAAATAGCAAATCCATAACAAATATAGCAAGTATGTAGCTAAATGGCACAGCAGAGTCTTGCTTTGCTCCCTATTTTGACTTTTTTCTGTTTGGGGTTTTTATGTTGCTCTCTGGTTTGCCGTAAGAGGTAAATAATCTTTCCAATTGGGTGCGAATATATCCAGGGGAAATGTCAAGATTAATTTTCATCTTTAAAATATCCCCAAAGCCATAGTGTATACCTTTCTGGGGCTGTTAACAGGAAATCAGTTTTCAGACCGGTCTGCAACTAGAACACTTCCAAGCATAAAGGTACTCAGGGCAGGCAGGTGGCAGGTTGTTAATTCACCCCCTGCTCATTCCTAGAGGTGGTGTGATAAAATGAGCCACATGCTTATGACTTTAATGTGCCTGGTGCTCAAAACCAAGACAATTTCAGGACAAAACAGCATCCTTGCTAGCAGTTGGCTGAGACATCAAGAACAAGAAGAAGAATTTCTAAGACCTTATTGGTGAACATATGGCAGACTCTGATTTCCTTACTAAATCAGATGATATTACTAGAACTGGGTCATTATGCACACATTGTAATCTATCGTTAAGCCCAACAAAGTAATATTTAGCTAGTGTTTTAATTGTACTACTGGGATTTATCTCTGCTTTTTGAAGAAAAAAAAGTCCAGGAAGGAAGAAAGAGTGGTGAGCTTTCAATTCTAATAACAGGAGATTGCCAATTTTGACAAATGACACTAGCAGCTTATTCAGATAATGTTTGCATATATACATATTTGCACATATTTTCTCTGTTATTTAGGAGATAGGAAATGTTTAAATTATGCATTCTCTTCAATCTCTTCCCTGAAAAGTACATTTCTCCTCCCTGTATATCTTTCAAAATGCAAGTTGGCATCATACGTTTCAAATAATTTTCCAGTTTGTTCTACAAAGCCTACAGCCAGGCCATCATTACCTGTATTTCCAAATGACCATGAGGACAGTGTAATGCATGTGAATGTGTTACAGAACTGATGACATACCGGAAGGAAATTAACCTCTTGGCCTGGAAATCAAGGAGTCTCTCACAATGCCAATCCATACGGATACAATCAATTAAAACAAAGATGCATCCTTCTCATCCTTCTAGGCTGCTGGGAAATCATACAGCAAGAGTTACAGGTTTGGTAAAAATTGGGGCTTCTAAGTTTTTTTGTTGTGTTTGTTTCTTGGTATGCTTTTTCCTTTACCAGTCCTTCCTGCGCGATTTCTAAGACATAAGCAGTCTGCTGACACAGGTACCGTTTATCCAGGGTACAGGACAGAAAGGAAAGGTGTGCAATTCTACTGTAGGCCAGTCACCCCAAACCTGTTAAACACACTCATTTTGCAACGTGTTAAGCAAAACTGCTCAGACAAATCCCGTATCTGTCTCCAACAGCTGGAGATAAAGAACCCTGTTTTCTTTTCTGTCAGGGTTAATAAAACAAGCAACTTATTAAATAGCATTTTGGCAAACACAATGGATAATGAATCCTATTCTATAGTTAAAGACTTTTAACAATTAAAAAGATTTATGAGCTGAGTGCTGCAACACACAAGTGCTGGAGGAATGAACCCGCTCCTGCGCAGCCACACGCGGAGCAGGCAAGGAACACATCCAGCCTTTGCTTGCCGAAGACGGGTACCTTGAGAGGAGCCAGGAGAGTCTGGCAGGTAAACGTGCAGCTCTGGCCCACGAGGACAGCAAGATGGACACCCCAGGAGCCCAGCCCTTTGATGGGGCTGAAGCAGCCGGGTACATCAGATACCATGGCCCCCCAGCCCATTGTTCCCCATCAGCTACAGTACATGTCCAGCGTCTGGTTTGTCAATCATCAGATTCAATGGCTGTTTGCCTGGGAAGCTGCTGACAGGGGGGTAGGGGGGCTTGCCAGAGCTTAATTACCGTACCTCATTAAAGGGCTTCTCATTCATATTCAGTAAGGAATCATTTGAGCAGACAGATATGTCTTTGTTAGATGAACTGAAAAACATACTTTTAAAAAAATCCCTACCACTTACGTATTTACATTTGTTTGGTTAAAGAACTCTTTTCATTCTGCTTAAGAGAGAGAGGAAAAAAGGGTAAAAAAGGAAAAAGAACAGGAAAGAAATAAAATGAAAGGAAAATTAACTAGAAAGAGTTTGCATTTGTAACCTGACAGGCTTTTTTTTCTTTTTGAGGAAAAAATAGATTTCATTACATAGAGTCAAATTCTGCTTTCATTTCTACTCAGTTCACAAAGATACACGGATGTGTGCATGGGGGGCAAACCTGTTTCTAGGAATGAAGGCTGGAGTGATTAAAACTGGCTACTTGTCTCCTGGCAAAGACTTGCATAAAAATGTCACTACTATTTTTTCCTTAAAGGAAAAGGCTAGAAAAATTTTGCAACTAACTTTTTTGCACAGGTTTTCTGTCGTTGTTAATGTAGGAAACCATAAAGCTAGAGCCTTAACCAGCAGTTTAGTACAGCTTCCCTGGTGCTGTGTTGGCACTGGTAAGGATATGGATTGTTCTCACTGGTGATCCTCTTCCACCAAAGACAGCATTGGCTATATTCATTGGCAAGGCTAACAACAACCCATCCTTCTGTAGAAAAATGGCCTAAAAAGGAAGGAAATACCTTTGTAATCTTAACAAAAGATTCCACCTGACAGCTCTCAATAATATTTTTATAAACATTATTTTTAGCACATCTTTTCACTAAAATAGACATCCAAATTAACATGGACCAAAACAGTGGTCCAAATCTCAGTTACTGAGCATGAAGACATTTCTGATTTTCAAAGTAACATATTGGTGTTGTCCTGATTTTTGATTACAAATGATATTGAGCTATTGCATCTGAGAGGGTACAGTAAACTTTTAGTCTGAGACACCTTGGTGCTATAAAGACTACCCTTATATTTGTTTAAAAAACCCACAAAGCTATATGTGTAGTGCTGATATCTCAGGAAGAATGACAATGTGAAAAGCCATTCGATCTGGCACAGGAGTGAGTCCTTAGTCCTGTTTACCCATGGCTGATCTGGGGTTAGAAGAATTAAAATTACAAGGAAAAATAAGAGATATAATATACCCTCTCTTGTCCCAGGCTGCTGAACTGCACAAGGCTGAGGTTTCTAGTTTCGATGGCTAAAGTACAAATATGAGGAGGCCTGGCAGATTGAGTGTATCACACTCTCACTCCCAGTCAGCAGTTTAGGCTGACTTTTTTGCCTTTGAGTCTGCACTTTTGGAAATGCAGCAAGACATGAAGAGAGAACTGTGAAGAGACCTTGTGTGGTTAATAGTTTTCCCTTATTTCTTTCTCAGAAATGGTTTTAGAAGAAATTAAAAAGGACATTCGCCTAAAGGCAGACACAAGGCACAGGAAATTTGATCCTGCACGGCTAAAGTTTGGCCAAATTATGAGCATTTGATAACAGGGTGTTTTATATGTAATGCAAAGGATTTGGCAACTTCAGCTATCAGCAGAGGAATAGAGAAGTTGGGGACATCACATTTATTGCTGGTTTATGACAGACAGCAGCCAATCAAACCACAGGATTTTCACAATGTATATTGACAGCTAACAATAGCCCAGCTCATTAGAGCCCCTCGGCCAGAAAAGTGCATCAGTTCCATAATTGAGAAATAAGTGCATCACTCGAAGTCAGTAGTCCCTACACTCTGTTGAGCTGAAGCAATTCCATCTCAGTATAATAAGGCATGAAGCCTAACATCATGTACACTAATAAAAAATACTATCTTTTTATAATGTGATCAAATTTGAGTTCCTGTTGGGGCAATAACCTGGAGTTTCCTGATATCTCTCCATTTAAAACCTCAATTATAGCTCTATATTCCGCACAGTTTTGCCTTGAATACATAACAGATGTTTATATTGAGATGAATGCTTTGTGGACCCGGAACTGTCATCAGACCTCTCATAATCACATTTTCACCTATGCATATGGTGTACACCTGTGGCTTGTTGGAATTGTACTCAATTGCAGCGTGGGAGGTTTAAAGACAGCACTGTATTTTTATTCTTTTGTAATATTTTTCATTCACATTCTGTTACACATTTTAGTATTTACTATGTAAGGCAAACGCAAAAATACAAGAACAAGTGAGGTTCCCTAAAAGCTCCACATGCCTCAGTATTTTGCACAAATACACATTTCAAGGGATAATATGACAAATATTATTTCAATGTAGGCAAGATTTCAATGTCCTGAGGAAATGTCATGGGACAGTAGTAGATTTTCTTGCTAAAGATATTCAAAAGGATGCTAAGAAAACCAGCCTGTAACACGAAATGGAGGTCTATCATATACACATAGGTTTTGAAGTTTATCTATTTCTGTAAAGCAAATACAGGTACTGCCAGGAACTTGTCAGGATTTATTTTTCATTCCCCATTTACAGACACATCTACTTCCCCGTGAAATGTCTGTGGTGGTGTATTTCAACAGTGATTTCCATACACCAAAACCACCTAAGATTAGAATAGCAAGGAATGTGACTGCTGCAGCCCACCAACTCTGCCCTCATGGAGGTGAAACATGAGATGGTTTTGGGACCTGGGTCTGTATCATTGCAGACCTTAATATGAAATACAAGTCAGCTGCAAGGGTGTCTGTGTCTGCCTGTGAAGACCGCTCTCATGCAGAAAAAGCTTGACACACAAAGAAATCAGCTAGTCCTAATGAGGATCATCACAGGCCTGAACATAAGGATGGCTTCTCTTGGTTGTAGGCTTTGATTATCAAGCACCTGGTTTAGAGTGAGAAAAGGAAAATACAGAAAGAGGTGGTAAAAATCTAATCCCTAGCAGGCAGCTTCACAAAGGTCTTTATATGAGATGTATATGGCAAACAGGAAGAACAGCCTGTTAACGAAAAATAGTGAAATCCCAGTGGATTCTTGCTATGAACTTTGAAACTATGTTCTGTGATTTTGCATTTATGGCCTCACTATTGGCTTAACCCAACATCTAATGAAGCTGATGGGACCCCTTCCTCCAAAGCTGACAGATCAGCAGAAACCAAGCATTTTTAAATCTGTGTGCAACTGAAGATAAGAACAACTAGAGTAGTTTCTTTGGTTTTCAATTCCAGTAGACAAATCGTTCTCTGAATTAATTAAAATCCCAATGAAAAATCTAAGGTAGGCCTTCTTTTCTAGTCCCTTTGCATAAATGCTAGAGGTATTACAGGCCAAAAAGCGTGCCAGGTTCTTTTGATTTTTTTTGGTTTTTTTGAAAAAATTACTTTTTTCTTTACCATATGCTCAATTATATCTTCCTACAGTACAATTATACACGGATCAAAATTAGCAATGATTTTTGCCGAGGTGAGTCTCTCCATAGAGGAGCCTTCAGCACCGCAGCGAGGGGAAACCCCGCGTCCAGGAGCCTCAGTTCTGAGCGGAGAGAGCAACCCAAGGAGCCTCAATCCCTCGCCAGCCCTTGCCCAGGAGCCGGCAGCTTCGCTGAGGCGAGCAAGGACTCACAGGGGGCGGTGCCGCCACGAGCAGGTAACATCCGCTCCAGGAAGCGCGGGAACAGCGCGTGGCTCGGCAGTTGGCGCCGGCAGCGCGAGCGGGCAGCGGGCAGGGAGGGGAGCGCTCGCCTCAGGGCCAGGGACCGCTCTGGGAGCTCTGCACTGGCTGCCCCGGCGGTGGCAGCGTCGGCACCAGACAGAGCCGGTGAGAGGGGAGGCTGAAGCGGAAAGCTCGGGGTGCAGAAGGTACCTGCACCGGTCTCTTGAGGCGAGGGTGCACAATGGGCAGGGCTGCACTCGGTGCTCCCTGGTGGAGGCCCTCCTGCAGCAGAGGCTGAGCTGCGGGACGCTGTCAATAGGCTGCAAGATGTCAGGGAAGTGGAGAGGGAGCTGGGCTGCTTGCTCCAGGCCCAGACTGTGCAGGGACCACAAACGTCCACCATAGCCCATACAGAAAAGGAGGAGGGCAGTAATCCCGGACTCTGGGAGCTAGTAACAAAACCCACACAAAAAGGAGGAAAAGGACAATTAAATGCAAGGGGTTTCCTCCAAAATGCGACATTCCCACCCAGAACTGCTTTTCAGGTCTGCAGGGGGCTAACAAGGAAACACATACCACACCGAATGAGCAACCGACTGATGCACCAGTAAAGAGGATCACTACTGTTGCCTCCAGCAAAAAGCGGCCGGCCATAGTAGTAGAAGGACACGCAGCAAGCTCGCTGCCCTGGACTTCAAGAGAGCAGATTTTTGCCTCTTCAGGAACCTGCTCAGTAAGGTTCCATGGGATATAGCACTAGAGAGCAGGGGGGACCAAGACTGTTGGTTGATATTCAAGGATTGCTTCCTCCAAGCTCAGGAGTGTTGTGTCCTGACTAGAAGGAAGTGCAGCAGGAGGGCCAGGAGGCCTCCATGGATAGATAAGGAGCTGCTGAGGAAACTTAGAGGGGAAAAAAGAAGCTTATAAAAGGTGGAGTGAGGACAGGCGGCCTGGGAAAAATACAAAATGTTGTCTGGGAAGGTAGGGACCAGGTTAGGAAAGCTAAGGCACAGTTAGAATTAAATCTGGCAAGGAATAACTTCTATAGGTATGTAGCAAACAAAAGACAGACTAGGGATAATGTGGGCCCTCTCCAGAAGCTATCAGGAGAACTGGCTACCCTCGATCTGGAGAAGGCTGAGGTTCTTAATGACTTCTTTGCCTCAGTCTTCACTGGCAAGTGCACTGACCACACTGCTCAAGTCTTGAAAGGCAGACACAGGGACTGTGAGAATGAAGACCCTAGGCCCACTGTAGGAGAGGATCTGGTTTGAGACCATCTTAAG
>JANHGB010040830.1:0-32353 GCA_026283785.1 Coracopsis vasa | reverse complement strand
CGGTGCGGGATGGAGGTGACCAGAAGCAGTAAGTGCCTCAGTTGCCTTCCGCGCCGTGTTCGGGTAGCACCTCGTTGGTTACGGTGGGATGCTCCGAGCCGATGCTGCAGAGGACGTCCCGCTATCCCAGCGTCCCAGCTTCCCTTCTCTAGGTTAATGGTGGGGCCCGGCTTTAGTCTCTCCCTCGGCGACTGAGAGGGTCCGCGCTCCTCCCCTCACGCGCAGGGCACAGCGCTGAGGCTGAGCGGGCGGCGTGCGGGCCCGGGGGTCTCACAGCCCTCACTCGCAGGCGGGTGCGGGCCGCCTCTGCCCGCTTGACGGGCGGCGGGAGGCCGTCAGTAGTCTCAGGTGTGTTTTACTCCTCTACCCGCAGATTTTAAGGATAACCTAAACAAAGTGTATGAAGCCATTGAGGAGTCGGACTTCCTGGCCATTGATGGGGAGTTTTCAGGTACAGTCACACCTGCTTTGTGATTGTGAACTGTTGGCAGTATCTGTGTGGGGGCCCAGGTGCCCGTGCTCGCTCATGTAATGCGTTTCAGTGTCAGCTTGAAAAGGCTAAGGCTACCCCAAAATGATTTAACTGCTTCTTATGTGTGGAATAGCAAGGGTTTGGACAAAAGTAGATGTCATACTCATGCTGCTTCTACTGCCTCCGTGCAGTAATCTTTTAACATGTTAATTGATTTTCAGCTGTAGCTTAGGAAAAAAAAAATAAAGATTTTGTATGTGTCACAGTGGCAAGAGATTGAGATTAATAGGGGAGGTCCTGCAAGTGTTTGGACAGGGAAAGATGGTAGTAAGAGCTTTATATTTGTAAAATTCAGAGGGTTTATGCATCAGAGATGCCCTAATAAATGCTTTGGCTTTGGGATGCAGATTTCACTCAACCATAAAGCATAAATGTGATCAAAATTAGCTTTGTTAGATGTGGTGCTTATAAAAATATGGTTATTAGGTATTGCTTAAAGTGTCATTCAACAAATCTGTGAGCAGCACTCTTCCCATTTTTTTTGTTGACTTTGATCCTGTGTTATGTTGTAAAGACCCATCAACATTATGTTTCTGGTAGGTCTTCCCATGTTGCTGGTAATGTTGAATAGGAACTAGAGCAGCAGAACTTTACTGCTAGAACACTACCGTTAAACTGTGTGGCTTTTACGTTGACATGCATACTTTTGTAGTGGCAAATATTTCTCAACTGAAATAATATTAACATGCACTTTAAGTTAAAATGTTTTTCTTAAATTGCAGTTGTTGCATTTCTTTGCTGTGGCTAATTTTGAAAAGCTTACCCAAAACAAAATATGTTCTATTTTTTTAGGCATCAGTGATGGGCCTTCTGTTAGTGCATTAACCAATGGCTTTGACACTCCAGAAGAAAGATATCAGAAACTTAAAAAGGTAAAGTGTTTACCTGTTTGACTGAAATGAAAATTCTGGAAAAAGGTTAGAACTCCTTAGTTCAGAATGGAGACAATATAAGGAAATATGACAGAGGACTGTAAGACTGGGTTACATAGATCGGATGGGAATTACTTGGCTCAGTGTCTCTGCTAACAAGAATTGGGGAGTGTTACATTAAACTTGCAGAAGTCATAGTCAGAACAGACAGATGTCATTCCTCATGCGAGAGTTAGTAGATTGTAGAACTTGTTAAGGGATGTTGAGAGTGTTAATATTTATGAGTTCAAAGGGGGACTGGGTAATAGAAGTTCAGTGACAGAGAAACTACATCGGGACTGGGGTCCTTCCTAAGCTACCTCCCCTGCTAGCATGTACTGTCCTTAACAAAACTTAAATGCCAGCTGCCAGCACCACCTTTGCCTCTCTGCAGCACACACACAGAGGAAAAGGGTGCTGGAGGGTGTGGAAAGACTTTTGAAAAATAACCAAATGAACGTGGGGGACAACATGGTGTGTGAGGGTCAAAAGTTACAAACTGTGATGCTTTGGGTTGCAGGTTTGGTGTTTGGTTTTTTTAATTTTCTCATATTCTTTCAGTGGTGCTAAAAACCTTTCCAATATTGATCGAACAACTGTGAAGTACTAGAGAACATAATGATAAAGTGCCTAGTGACTATGCTAGCACATATGTCACACTATCCACTGTTAACCACGTGGGTTAGAAGAATATTAAATGCATTATTACATGTATTTGAAAACTATACATAGCCAGTGTCCCTCATAGTCTGCTCACACATTACAGGGAATGTTGAGAAGGAGACTGATAGCTCCTTTTAGGTGCAGCATCTCTTGTGAGTGAGCAGTGCGTGGAGAGAGATGGGACTTCCCTCAGTTCTTGTCTGTTTATGGAATGGAAGTGCATACTGCAAATCATCCTTGGCAGTAGTTTTTTGGGATGAAAACTTGTTGAAAAACTCTGGTGTATTTACTTCAAAATTACCAACAGATCAAATATTTGTTAAGAAGATTCAGATTTGCTTAATTTTGAAATGGAAAATAGTAATTTATTGTGGATGCACCCAGTTATCTTTGAATGTGTACGATTTTTATTCTCATGCAAAGTTTTCCTTTCCTTTCCAGCATTCCATGGATTTTTTGCTCTTTCAGTTTGGCCTTTGCACTTTTAAATATGATCATACAGAAGAAAAGTATGTTATTCTCTTATTCTTTGTTTTCTTAATAGAAGAATTTATGAAGTAATATTAATAAACTCTATTGACATGGAACTCTTCTTTTCTACAGGTATATAATGAAGTCATTTAATTTCTATATTTTTCCAAAACCCTTTAACAGAAGTTCACCAGATGTCAAGTTTGTCTGTCAGGTTAGTGGAAAAACAAGTTTGATTTTGTTTGGTTAAGGTATACCTGCAATAAACTAAAAAATATTCACATGAAAACTACATCATTGTAGATGGAGAAGTGGTTGGTTCTTTTAACGGCTTAAAAGGCAGGAAAACATGAGGTTTTGGGTTTCGTTTGGTTTTATTTTTTTTTCTTGTAAAAGAAATAGGCATTGGTTAAGAGCAATCCCTAAAAATGAGCTTTAAGGGAATCTTTTTGACTTCAGTTTTTAAATCTTATTACACATTATATTGTGTGGTTTCTGGAATTGGAGATAATGCTTCAAACCTGGCAAGATTATTCTATTTTTTTTTTTTCCTTTCTTCTCTGACTTCCTGCTCCCTTGCCTTTTCTGTTTGATCATTTATTCCCATCTGCTTATCTCACTTTCACTGCTTCCCAGGCAATTGCCAGCATTTTTCTGGTCTCAGATTTGTTCTCCTGAATCACATTTTGCTTTCTTTAGTTTCCTCTCTCCACATACCTTATTCTTTCATTTTTATCCCTTTTTATATATTTATTGTTCTTGTACTTTATGGATGTTGAAAACAAATAACAAAAGTAGCACAGCATAAAATCTCTGTGGCTTCTTTAGCCTTAACAACTTTGGTTGCTCTTCACTTAACCTTCATACAATTTCTTAAAAATTGTAAAATTAACTAAATTGATCGGTTTATGCCACAGATACTCTTGCCATTTGTAAGCTGTTTTGTTTTGTTGTTGCAGAGTTCAAGTATAGATTTTTTAGCAAATCAAGGATTTGATTTTAATAAAGTGTTTCGCAATGGTGAGTTCTGTTTCTTTCAATATTTGAAAAAATCATGATGTTTTCTTCATTTTATGCAAAAAGAAAAAGGCTGCCATTCGTGACATAATGAAGTTCTTAGAATTATTCTCCTGCAGTCTACAACTGTGCTGATAGTTACTCTCTTTTAAAAAAATTGTTGTATAGATTCAACAGAATATATATAGATAGAGTAACAAGTTTTGTGTCTGTGTAATGGATCAGTAGTAACATTTTAGAAAAGGTATCAGTGCATTGTAATAGGAGCTGCTGCCGGCTGTTATTAAAGTGTTATTATAGCAAGGAAGAGGAGTGCTAAGTATTGTGATATGCAGCTCTACAGTCCTCTTGCAGATGAGGCAAATAGCTCTTAAGAGTCCAGTGTTACCAGCTAATATGGCACATGGCAGAAGGACAGGTGTAGACACAGATAAAGAATGGGCTCTAGAACAGATAAGTGAAAGGGAAAGATGTTTTGAGCCTTCAGGGTCACAGCACAGGCAATTGCTTGGTTAGTAATAAGTCTTTGCTAAATCACACATCCCTAACTTGTCTCTAATTATGATGAGCTTTTAAATGTCTTTTTTTTTTTTTTTTAATTTTTTTTTTTTAAAGGAATTCCATATTTAAATCAGGAAGAAGAAAGACAACTAAGGGAACAGTATGATGAAAAACGTTCTCAGGCCAATGGTGCAGGCTCTCTGTCATACATTTCTCCTAATGCCACGAAGTGTCCTGTAACAATCCCTGAAGACCAGAAAAAATTTGTTGAAAAAGTAGTGTAAGTAAAATTGTTTAATATCCTCTGATGTTGTTGAAATGAAGACATAAACAATAGCGACATGTTCATATGTTGAAGCTATTTTTATTAGTTCATTAGCTGTGCAATAGTTCTCTTTTCGTTATGAAGCATTTTCCTTTTTTTTTTTTTTTTTTTTTTTTTGGAGAAAGCTGTAAGCATCATAAAAATAAAGCATTAGATATAGGAGCAAATCATCTATTTCTTCCAGGGAACAGATAGAAGACTTGCTAAAGAATGAAGAAAATGAAAGTCTGGAACTGGAGCCATGTACAGGGTTAGTCTGAAATTACACATCTTCTAAAAAAAAATACTTATTTTGGCCATATAGAACTGGGGGAGTGATAAAGAATTAAAAATCTTTACTTGGGTTAACTGTAGCAAAATCTACATTTGACTAATCTCCAAAGGTTGGGAAAACATGGTAATTTATATGGATGTCATACTCTGCTTTATGAGCTATACCTTCTGCAGGTAGTGACAAAATATTTCGGTATAGTCAGGAAGCGTCTTGCATATGTGAGCCTCCTTTTGCTACTGCTGAAGTGCTGCATAAGCCCTGGATATTTTATAATTTTGTAATCGGAGTTCTCAATTCTATTGAGCTTTTGGTTATTTGTAGTTGACACTTTGTATTGGAACTGGTTTTAGTGAGTTTCCTTCAAAAAGTGCATTTAGCTTTGGAGTCCAGATGTTTGGAGAGTACAGTTATTTAAAAATAAAACATAAGAAAATAATAATTTAAAAATAGTAGAACATTGTGAAGCTTTGGGGGTAAGATAACATCACTGTGTCTATATTCAGTAATGGCTACAGAATATTTACTTACGTGAAGATAGGTGGTTAACTATACAATGGTGTATTGAATAATTCAATAAAACCCTTGCAAGGCTATATGTTCTGGTAGCAGTGACTTATGTTTAAAAATCCTTCTACAAATGAACATGGAGCAGACTTAAACTGAACAGTTTTATAAGAAGAGAATTAGTAACACAATTGTCTTTTGATTTCAGATTTCAGAGGAAATTAATTTATCAGACCTTGAGCTGGAAGTAAGTTACTGGTAATACTGCCTTACTGTATTTTTTTAGTATTTCTGATAAGAAACCTGGGTAAGATCTGATCTACTTAACCTCCGACATGTTTTTCCTTTAAGAGAAGAATTTTATAATGTTTTGAAGATAAATTGCATTAAACTGGTTTGTGACTATTCATTTGAATATTTTGAAGCTTAGTGTTTCTTTTATCATTCCTATCTAAAATCTGTGAATAGAACAGCACAGCCTAGAATTATGTAACAAATGCAACTTGGCAGGTTTTTAGTGAACAGGAAGTGCATGTGCTTATACAGACTGTGGACTTTACCTGAAAAACTGCTAGTTGTGTAATATGTAGCAGGTACTGGTAGGTTTATAGTTTTATGTTAGATACCAAGTCTAAGCATTTCTGACAACTTTAAAAGTCCTAATTCTAGTAGTAATTCTGTTGTCCTTTCTTGGCTTACTTTATCACTCGTCTTTGCCTAAATAGGAGAAACTGTAAGGCTGTAGAGATGAGATTTTCATTGTTCTGATTGGATTAATCCAATGGCAGAATATAGTGGAAATCTTTTTCTGTACATTTGTTTAATTCGGTGTTGCAACAGTATCTGGCACTCTTGCTACACTGGAAGTGGATAAAATAAAGCTTCTCTATAAAATGAAATCTCGAGAAGTGTGAACTAATCTGAAAAAAGAAGTGGTTTTGAGATTTATTTTTTTCTGTGTACATTTTAAAGTATCGATAGCTTCCAGTGACACAGTGTTATGCTGTCTGATGCTTATTCTTCCATCTTCTGTCAGTGGATGGAAAAGTGTGTTCATGAATTGTATTTGTATTAATATTGAGCTGTGTTGCTCTGTGTGTATACAGCTGTGTACACTGTGTGTATACATTGGCAAGAGAAAGCAAAGTTGTGAAGATAATGGAGATAATTAAAGCAGAAGACAGTGAGGTTATTGATTGCCCTTGTAACCTGAACCCTTCACAGGTCATTTTCTCTATTGAAGTGTTCTGTTGTGCAACAGTGTTTTAATGCATCCAGGGTCTGTGACATACAACAGCTTCAAAGTGAGGTCTAGGTGCAAAATTCTGTGAGAAGTCAGGGTGGAAAGGATACAGAAGCTTTCTAGTATATGTTATCTAGTACTAGTTTTAGTAGTAGCCAGAGGACGAAAGAAACCTGCCAGTTCTGCAGTGGTTGTATACTTGTGATTAGTGTATTATAATGGGAAGATCAGAGATAGCGTCTACTTGCTAAGCAGTGAAAAGCAATATTCTCTTTGACTTTTCTGTCATTTGGATGCTCTGTGTATGGTAGTACTTTGGTAATTAAATGTGATTGTGGTAGAGCGATGAAGCCCTGTAGCACAGGTAATGACATTTGTATTAATATTTTCTATTAAAGCTTATTGTTAGCAGGAAGTTCAGGGTTTATTATAAATCCTAGAATAAGTGACATATTAAAGGCATGCAGTCACCAGAGAAGCTGTCTTGTGGCTGCAAGTAACTGAGAGCTTTCTCACAAGTGTTCTGGTTTGAATTTCTTGAAAGCAGAGATTCTGGATTGTGATGAAATATCTAGACGATGTTTACTTAATATCACTAAAATAAGAAGTTACAGGTTCCGTAGCAGTAGGATGGGAAATTGTATAAGAAAATAGGTTTTAGTGCCAGTTACTGTTAGATAATGTAAGGAGGCCAATTTAACTAGCCTACTGCTTCAAATTTTCCATTATTTTAAATTTAAAGGAATTTTTAATAGTTCCTTTGCACATAAGACTTATAGTAATAATGAAGCATGAAATCTACTATTGCAGTTTCAATATGCTAAATTAATAACTACTTTTATTTCTTTTCATTTGTTTTGATTTAGGTATCCAAAAGGTATCCATGTGGAAACTGTGGAGTCAGATAAGGTAACTAGGCTTGTTATTGTCTGTAACATTTGTTCTGTTTAAAGGAAATTGTATTTCTTACTTTTACCAACTATCCTAACTTTTAGATCTAACTTGACCTTTATTATACAGTGTGCAAAACTTTTTAAATGGAACAAATGGAACTAATTTCTGAATATTAAATATGACCAACACATGAAGTGTAAGCATGTGTTTCTGTGGCTCGATAATTTTTTTAAAAGGGTACTCAGAGGTATTTTAAGATGTAGTGGTTTCAGCAACCTGCTCTAGTGGAGGGTGTCCCTGCCCATGGTCCCCACCAGGGGTTTGGTACTAGATGATTTTTAAGGTCCCTTCTAACCCAAACCATTGTTTGATTCTTTCTATTGGTGAAAAGTAGATCTTGGTCTTAGAGAAAAAATAATGGCATAACATGCTGTATCCTGGCTTCCCAGCACAAATTCCTGCTTCAAAACGTATTTGGAATCTGCTGTTTACAAGGAAATGCTGACAGCCCTTCCTCAGAAGTGAAAGGTGGATTTAGTAAAAGTTAGGTTTGGTGGATGAATGTAATGCAGCTTTCTAAAGTAGGGATTTGGGAGTAGCTGCTAAAGTGGTGCTTACAGTAGAAGAAGTCATGTTGCCAGGTAACTGTTGCTGAGGTATGACATAGTTTTCTTTACAGTGTAAATTTACAAAAAACTTGCAGTGGTCTTAAATATAAACTTCTCGGAGTCTCAAACTATGTATTTCTTTTTTTTGTTTTAGAAGGAGAGATATATTGTTATTAGCAAGGTAAATGAAGAAGAGCGAAAAAGAAGAGAACAGCAGAAACAAGCAAAAGAACAGGTAAATAAGTTCCATTTCATTAGTTTTACATTAAAAGTGGAGGAGGAGAATCAGTGACTTCAGTCAGTTATGCAGAATTGTGCGATAGGGTTTGGTAGTATTTCCCTTTTGTTTGGCTGTGGCTGTTGTCTGAAATTGATCCTCCAAATTCTGCGAGATAACTGGGGTTTTGCAGTAGAGCAAGAAGAGTTGCCAGGCACTCAACAAAATTTCAAAGAATGAGCAATTGTAGAATACTGAAGCAATATTTGGGAGCAATGAATTCCTCCTTATATGAATCTGCTCTATCACAGAACCATGGTTTAGTAATAGGAAACATCAGTTGATTGCATTTATTAGTGCTATATGATAGCAATCATTGCAAAAAGGCTTGCAGAAATTCTCAAACAAGTTTTCACAATTATTTGCATTTACAGTCTGTCCTTGCGGTAGTATTCTGTTATAAAACTTGCTTGCTCTTAGTTGTCCAAGTTAAAATGTCATGTACAGTTAATGTCATCTGGCTTTTCTTGATAGAAACATGCTGCACGCCGTAGTAACTACTGTAGTAACAAGTTGATTGGAAGGTGATGTCTGGTATATTTGGGCACTCTCATCATTGTTTATGGGACTTGATATTTTTTGCTTGCTGAGTCTGACATGAGTTTCAAGAAGTCATAAGACTTGAAGCTTTGGAATTCTTGATCACACTCTTTTGATTTGTACTTGCATGTTTCAAGATTAAGACAATTTGGCAGAGCAAATAATACTTGCATGCAGAATGCCTCTTAAGAGGGAAAGAGATATCTAAGAGACCTCAATTAATGTGATCTTTTTTTTCCAAAAGGCAAGTTAAGGACAATTTATTGCTACAGTAGGTTTTTCTGAAGCAGTCTTTCTAGATTTATTATTCACTCTGACTTGTGGCATTCAGAGCTGAACTAAAATAACAATGAATGTTTTTATTGAATTTCACTTCTGGTTGAACAAAGACAGATAACGCAAGGCAGAAATTACTCCTCTATTCCCGAAAAAGAAGAATCTGTTACAAAAAATATTTTTTAAGTGAAACTAAAATAGATGCTGTAGTCAGATCCCCCCCAAACTAATCTAAATCAGTTTAAAATGTGTAGCTCACATGG
The DNA here is from genome assembly GCA_026283785.1 of Coracopsis vasa. Taxonomy (NCBI): domain Eukaryota; kingdom Metazoa; phylum Chordata; class Aves; order Psittaciformes; family Psittacidae; genus Coracopsis; species Coracopsis vasa. The sequence continues at coordinate 23,054 of JANHGB010040830.1, read as the reverse complement.
AATAATATTGTAGTTGTATAATATTTCTTATTCTTTTTGTTTATATAAAGAGTGAGGAATGTTTCTTACCCAATCTCAATGTCAGGATAAAAATACAATTTGATTTAATAGAAATAATAATCAGGATTAATTCTGCTGCATCTTACAACAATGCATGTTGTAATATGGCTGAAGATAGGCAGCTTAATTTTAGCAGCATCTTGAGCTATTTGCAGTCTTATGGCTGTTGAGCACTCTAGAAGATGGCATATTGAAAATGAACTGACTACAGCTGTATTGGTCTGGTTGGGCTGTTAACTGCCTTTACAGCCCGTGTGTTGCTGTGCTTTGCATTTGTGGCTAAGTGTTGATACCACATGTGTTTTGGCTACTGCTGAGCAGTGCTTGTGCAGTGTCAAGGCTTTCTCTCTCTCTTCCACCCTGCCCAATAGCAAGTAGGCTGAGGGAAGTGGGCAAGAGGTTGGGAGGGGATGTCTGTGGTTATGCTGGTGTTTATTTTCCCAAGCAACCTTTATGTGTGCTGAGACCCTGCTTCTCAGGAAGTGGTTAGACATCTTCCTGTTGATGGGAAGTGATGAATGAAGGCCTCTTGCTTTGCTGGTGCATGCAGGTTTTACTTTTCTTACTAAGTGGTCATTATATTGATCCACAAGTCTTTTTGCCTTCATTTGAATTTCTTTTGTTCCTCTCTGTTTTCCCCAGGAAAGGGGAGTGAGCAAAAGACACAGTGGGTGTTTGGCTGCTGGCCAGGGTCAGTCCACCCCAATAGCTTGTGACTTGTCTGACTTTACAGTGAACTAGAGCTACATATGAAACTGGAATTCTGTCAGCAGTCTCCTGCTCTGACCTCATGTATCTTCCAAATACTGACATTTCCTCTGTGGTCTGTTCTTAGCTATATCTGAGAAACATTTTGAGCCAACTGGTATGTCTGCTAGTTCATAGGTGCAGCTTTGACAGTACTTGTATTTCTGTTTCACTAATGTCAGGATCTTTGCTTGCAGGAGGAGTTGAATGATGCGGTAGGATTTTCCAGAGTCATTCATGCCATTGCTAATTCTGTAAGTTAACATCATTTTTAGTGTAACTTTGATTGTAAGAAAAAAAAAATTAAGGAATTCTTTCGTAGTTACATTTTGGAAGATAAAGTGAAATACAGGTTAAAGTGACTTATCTTTGTTTTTAAGTTGATGTTGCTTCATGTTTCGTAGTGGTTGGGTGTAGTAGGTTAAGAAAAGTCTTAAGCAAGTGACATGAGCAACCTTATCTGTAAAAGTCAATTACCAATTTCTTAGGGCTCTAACAAGATTCTTTTAACTAACTAAGCTTTGAGGGCTTTTTAACTCTGTCCTGAAAAGGATGTTGGTGTTTTGTTTTTTCTTTGCGTTTTTTTTTTTTTTGTTGTTTGTTGGTTGTTTTTTTGGAAGGGATGGGGGTGTGTTTGGTGGGTTTTGGTTTTGGTTTTTTTGTTTGTTTTGGTTTTGTTTTTTTTTCCTGGCAGTTAAAGGCTTAATCAGAGAAAGGTCATCTGGTTCTCTTCTACCTACATGGTTAAAAGAGGCTATAGTTTTACGTCTGTCTCCTTCAGCCCAATTATTTTCATATAGTTGTTACAGCTTGTTGTGTAGAAAAGAAATATGTATCCATATTGTTCTCTCTAGCACATGGAGGATGCAGGGAAGTAGAAAAGGTTGTCATGTTAAATGAATCAAAGTTACCATTTTAAAAAATTACTATACTTTTTCAAGAAGAAACTTGTTTGTACAACATCTGGCATGAAAGGTTCTGCACTGTGAGTAGCAGATCATGCCTGTAGCAACTATCATATGTTACAACCATAAAGAATATGTTGTGAGTTGTACAAGTTGTAAACTAAAAGGTGGTGGACTGAGATAGCTTGACTTCAATCTTAAATAGATTACATTTGGAAACAAAGTTGTAAGTGTCTGTTCTAGTGCATCTTCTTAACATTTTAAGCAGCTGCTGAAGGCTGTAATTAGTTGTGAGTAGTGAAGATTAAGAGTAGAGGCTGCGATTAGTTGTGAAGGCTGTGAAGGTTGAGAGTAGAGGAAAAAGGAGTGGCTGCTCTGAATGAACGGAATAGCCTGTGGGTCAGGCAGAGAGCAAATAGGTAGGTTTGGTTTGTATTTTTTTCCCAGCTGCCCTTGGCTAGCATCTGGGATAGGTGGTTTTCATATATTGCCCTTGCCATAGCCATATTTGGAAGTGTAGCTAACATTTAATGTTCTTTTCACAGGGGAAGCTTGTTATTGGGCACAACATGTTGCTGGATGTTATGCATACCATACACCAGTTCTATTGTCCCCTACCTGATGTAAGATATCTTCTGATTGTTCAAATGATGAAATAAATGCCTTAATATATTTGTGTTTAGTCTTATCTCCAGACTTGATAGTGAATGGAAGCATGTGACCATCTTGAGAATAACAGAAAAGTATTTAAAAAAAAGTCACTTGTTACTTCTGGGCTACTGCCTTATTTTCTTAAATCTTCATGTAGAAAGCTTACCTGGATGGAATTCTTCCCCTTTTCATTTTTAAATGTTTAAATAAAACATTGGAATTTGATTTCTGTTGTGATTTCTGCTGTATCTGTTAGTTTTTCAGAAACTGCTTGGGTAATGGCAGGTAAATTTAACTAACTTGTGAAGATCCTGGTTTGGAGCTTCAGCATTATTATGTGGCATTTTTTTCTCCTGTAGTTTACAGTGTGTGAATACATATTTTAATATAATATAGTACAATTAACAAAGGATAAGAAATCTTGTAGCAAAATGATGTTCATGAGGGTGAAGAGGTGAAATGTCTGAATAATTGGAGGGTGCAGCATACTTTCATGACTGCAGTAGCCTAGCAATTAAGTTAAACTAAACAATGTATTGAAACTGAGGACATTGTCTGAAGAAGTCAAAGGTCTCATTGGAAGGGTGGCCCTGTATGGTGGTTACATTAATTGCAGTCCTCAAGGGCTTGTGCATGTTAGGGGAAAGACTTGATTATGAGATGGGAGAAAAGTCTGGGACCTGTTCCAATGGTATTGGAACACAGGTAGTTGTCAACTGTTTCTGTATGTCTGACATGGAAGATCTAGTCTTGTAGGCAGTCAGTCGTCCACCTGGAGTGACTGCTTATGTTCCGCTGACAAATTCAATGCTGGGAACATTTAGGTAGAACTGTTAATGCGGCTGGAATTAGAGGTAGTCTAGGTTATGTAATAGGATAGGGTATTGGAGGTGATTCAACATTTTTCTTACAAGTCATACACAAATCAGAAATAATTAGTCTGTAGTTCTGTGTAATTGCAAGTGGTATTTATGGTAATGCTGATGAATACATCTCTTAAGAGGTGAGAATTCAGTCACTGTTACCTCAATTTTAGAAGCTGATTGGATAATTATAGCTATGGCTATTTATCATCCTGAGACTGATAAACAGTTAACTTATTTGAATTTTATCTTCTGGTTTAATGTTAAATTAGGACCTAAATGAGTTCAAGGAAGTAACATCATGTGTCTTTCCCAGGTAAGTTCTTAGTTCAAATTTTCAACTGTTTTAGTACTGTTTTAAGAAGCTGATAGTGTTTGTCCTAGCCCTAGCCTAGCTCTTATTGGAAATAAAATTGGGAACAAGTTAGATAAATATAGTTTTTAAAGTATTTTGTAGCATCTCTTTTTGCAGAAGAGCAGTGCTATTGTTCCACTTCTTGGCAAAAGATGCAGCTTTGCTACCCCATAGTTTTTGGCATGATATTTGGTGTTTTGAATCTGCGCTACATTTTGAATAAGATTTATTAGCTACTTATTGTTTGCATCTCTTGCTATTGCTTAGTTGTTGTCCTTTTTCATTCTGAACAAAGCCACGGGGTGTTTTGGCTGCTCTGAGATCTAAGAGTAATTTTTCAACAGGGTGCAACTGCTATTTCCCAGCTAATACACCAAAACATTTTTGAGGATTTAGCAAAACTGACATTCTTCCATTTCAACTTATTTAGCTATTACTTTGTTTCTAGGCTATTGGATACTAAGCTGATGGCAAGTACACAGCCTTTTAAGGTAAATTAATATAATGTTCTGGAATTATTTGAAGGTACAAGTTTGCATTAAGTGTCTATTGAAACATTATTCTTTTATTTTTTTTTTTTTTTAAAGAGAAAAAATTCCTAACAATATTTTCTGTGATGCTCCTTTTTTGAAAAAGAATGATTTTTCTAAGCCCTTTATCTATACTTATAAAGTCGTCAGGATACAAATTTTTACTTTTGTACAAGTGGCTTTTGTGTTTATCACAGTTTTAAGGTAACTTAGCAGTTTTGAATTCCAAAAGTGCATACAGGTTTTACTACTTAAAATGCAATTAGCATTTTTTTGCCTTGTACATTAGCACAAGACTGCACGTCTCCTGAGGAGAAACCAAAAAGTGTTATTCATGAGCAAATAGGACCTGGAAGCTACTTGTATACTTGAAGCTTTAGGATATTGTGAATGCTGACTTAGATTTGTGTAGAAAAAGATGCTTGAACATCATCGGTAAATTCTGTTGGGGCCTGCTGTTCAGTGGGTAGCCAGGAGAAAAAATTACAGGCTTCTCTTAAGACCTCTTGTAGCATGGGTTTTATTCTTCCAAAGAAGTATTGAGATAAGTTATCATACCCTCTTGATTTTCTGTATGCCTTTTGGAATGAAATAATTAAATAACATGCTGACGAGTCAACACCTATGTTTCTGCATGCCTCTGAGTTCAGAGCATTGCATAACAGAAATTCTCATTAAAATGTACTTAGTAGATATGTTCAGGTTTGTCTTGCATACTACTGTAGTAAGAATACAAAAGTAAACTTTTGTATTCTGAAAACTAATAATGCTGCACAGGTTTTATGTTTCTACAGTTATGTTGATATTTGTAATTTTTACAGTAGCTGCTTAGGGTTTAGGCTGTTGTTATTAAATGGTGCTTTGGGATGCCAAAATAATACGTCATTTGAGCTTGTTCATTGTACTGAGTTCTTGATAACTTTTGAGACTGCAGACTTGATGATAACTGTAAACAGCTGTCTTGACGTAGAACCAAAGGAAATTTGTCCTCAAAAATTTCAACTTTAAGAAAGATTGTGTGAGAGTTCTTTTTTTTTTTTCTCTTGCTATTGATTCTGCATGTTTTTTTATTGTACTGATTGACATTGTATGTTTTATTAAGAACTTCAGCGAGTTTGGTTTGAATAAATTAATTAATCTATGTATCTTTTTGTGGCATTTTATATATACATATATAGATTAAGTAATACAGCTTAACTAAGCTAAAGTGTAGGAATGGCTTTCTGATTGTCAGGCTTCTTTTGCTGTCTTTATGTTACTTTAAATAATCAGTATTTACACTTACAAAACTATTCAAGAATGTTCAGCCAGCAGGCACACTTCAGTACTGACCTTAAATGCCTTCAACCATAATGTTCAGTATTTAAGATATTTTGCCTTGCTGTTTGTGCTGCCTTTTTCCCTGCCACATGTATCATGCATGGAGCCAGATTAAAATAGAAATATTACTCTGGCATAATTCACCATCAAAAATTGTGAAAAGTATTAATAAGTGCTTGTGATTTGCTATGTTGTAGATAAGACAAGTTAACTTCTTGTCTTGACAGACTTCTCTGGTGTATTAGTTTAAAAGGATGCTATGTATAAGTCCTTAGAGAACACAAGGTGGCAGCAATAAATACTAATTTTACCCAATTTCAGTATCTAGGGAAAATGTGCTTGGCATTGGCAGTTAATGGTGTCTTTTCTTACAGGAGATCATTAATAATACATCCCTTGCAGAACTGGAAAAGCGTTTAAAAGAGGTTCCGTTTAGCTCTCCTAAAGTTGGTAAGGATATGTCAAAATGGTCTTGTTTCTGAAATGTTTTCCTCTTTCAGAGGAAAATGTCTTAATTATTTTTGTTCTTGGTCTGAACTGTAAATTCCTGTATTAATACTTAGTGTTTTGATGAAAGGAACTTTAAATGTGGGCAATATACATATACTGCAGTTATATTTAGAACTATGAGTGGAAGTCAGTAGGAACCTTCTACTTTATTTCAGATTATAGAAGAATGGGTGTATTCAGTGAACAGCAGTTTCATCATCTTCTAATGATGGCATTTTGGTTTTTAGGCTGGTTTGTTTTTTCCTTCTTTTTTGAGTAACTTGGAATTGTTTTAAAACTGTTTTGTTTGGTTATTATTGTCCTTCAGATCAAAGCCACTGCATTCTAATGGGCACTCAGACAACAAAACCAAAAAAACTTAGGCAGTTGTGACTAGTTACGATTAAAGTTCCGTTAGAGCTTTGTTTGCTTCAACCTGAAGGAAAGGATATTTAATCAAAGGGCAAGCTTATCTCAAAGTTCTGGAATTTTTCTTAAGCTGCTGATTTAGAAGAGGGAAGGCAATACTGAACAGTAGGTACGTTAGAAGGGAAAGTCTCAATGCTTAACCAAAACCAAAATGAGTGCTACTTTTTTTATATCTCTGAATGTGCAGAGCAGATACACTTAAGCTGCAGTAACAGGAGAGATTTACTGATAAGGTGGATAGTCTACAATCTTCTTGGACAATGAGCAGGAGCTGTTGGTGCCTAGACCTAAGTAGTGCCATAAATATGGCATGGACAGTAACTGCATGCAGACCTTAGTGGCGTATCCTCCATAGCATCTTCTCAGGATGTAATGTAATTTGGCAGCTGTCAGATACTATTATTTGCTGATGTAATATAATAATAATTTTACTTTTTTTTTTTTTCTTGGCCAAAATATGACCATAACAGTTAAAGTGCAAATATTAGATCAGAGATGATCAGGATCAGAGGGTTCAGGATAACCAAAGCAAAGCATGTTTAAAAATACTAGAGTACTTTTGGTAACAGTTCATTTCTCTTTTCTTTTGGTGTGTATCCATTAAAAAAAGTAGAGCACTAAGAAATGTCTTTTTCAGCTCAACCAGTATAGCTTAACCTTGTGTGAATCTGAGACTTTATTTTTTAAATAAGTATTACAGGGGCTCATCTGAAAAAAGGCCTGACATTTCGCTGCTCTAGTTTTATATATAAAAATGGGATTCATGTTTCTTTTTACAAAATAAGACTAGTATCTCTGCTTACATATTTCCATTGTATGAATTATGCTAATATTTCTGTATCAGTGTTTTAAATCCTGGGTGTGTTTCTTCATCATTTTAACTTCTTTTTTCTAGGTTGAATGCCATAAATTAAATGGAATTGTAGAGTTCACTTTTCAGCCTGTACCTTAATGCAAGGGTCATAATTCTGGCTTTTCAAAAGTTAATTTTTTTCTTCCAGTTCTATTATCAGTAAAACTTCTACAGGAAGATGAGCCATCTTTTTAGAGGCTGAGAAACTAGCTACAGAGGTGAAATAACTTTGTTGGGAGTGGGAAAAAATTAAATGATACAGAAGAGGGAGTGGTGTTTGCATGTCTCTCTGTTACTGAGACTTTCAGAGAGAGAAGTGCCTGTGAGGGTTTCTAGTTTGAGGTGTTTCAAGGGATACTTCTTGAGGTCTTCACACAAACACCAAGCATGACTGTTAATAAGTATATCCTTTAATGACTTAATTCCATCTTCATTATTTAAATACCTTGAAGAATCTGACCATAGGTCAATTGGATGGTTAGCAAACAGGTTAATAATAGAGGTTTTAATTAGGCTGAATGTCTGTTCTTTTAAATGCAAGACAGTCAGAAAAAAATATGCCATGTGGGGAATCCTGCTGTTAGAATTAATACTCCATTTTGGCTAAGTAGGTCTGAGGATTAATAGCTTTATGATAGAAAGCTTTTTAATAGGATAGGACTTCTATTATAGGAGCCTATTTTATTTAAAAATACAAAACAAAACTGGGGGTTTGTTTTTTGGGTTTTTTTTCAGAACTTCTGAATTTTCAGAAATTCTGAAAATCATATGAACTTACCCAAATTTTGTTTTGGTCTGACAAAATAATTGCGTGGACCAAGCAAACAGGGTTGCCTCTGACTTCTGTGATAACATGTTTACAAATTATTCTTTCTTCTCAGAAAGTGCTGATGGGTTTCCAAGTTATGATACAGCTTCTGAACAACTTCATGAAGCAGGATATGATGCTTACATTACTGGGCTGTGCTTCATCTCCATGGCTAATTTCCTAGGTACATGTGTGATCTTTTTCAAACCTTCTCCTGAGTGCTGTCTGTAGCTGCTTATTACGTACCGAATTTTTCTTCCTTCATCAGGTTCATTTCTCAGTCCTCCGAAAAACCATGTGTCTGCTAGATCAAAACTCATTGAACCCTTTTTTAACAAGTAAGTAGTTGTTTTAAAAGACCTGCTAAAACATGGAAAATTAATACAAGCCATATATGTATATCTAGCCTCAAACTCAATGGCTAAGTGCATTTTTCTTTACCCTTCAGTTTTGATTGTCTTTCTGGTTCATACTAGTAATGCTACAGGGAGTCCCGAGTTTATAAAGTAGATAGGTTTTCTTTTGCAGAAAGTGGTTTACTTTCTGCTAACCTGTAAAAGGATGCTTAGAAGAGTATCTGGAGTGCTTTAATGTCCTTGTCCATGCCAGTGTTGAGAATATTACAACTTAATTTTCTTGTAATTAAGAAAATTATTTCTGGAGTAACCTTTGGGAATAGTGAAATAGAAGGAAAAACAGGCAGGTGTTCTTTATGTTGTAGGGCACTGTCAGAAACTCGTGATAGTTAAAACTGAGTACACTAAACAGCCTAGAAAAACTAAAATACCTGTACTGTAATATCAATCCAAATAACACAAAGCTATTGTGTTAACATTATCAGGTAACCATATTTAAGAAGGCATAATAAACATATGGGATTAGTAGTTTATGGAATGATGCTGTGATCAGTATTTTGCTTTCGAATTGGATCTTCATGCAAATTACTTGAACAAATTGAAGTAAACTTGAGAAATATGGAAGTCTTTATGCACAGATTTGATTCTTTACATATTTAATATGTAGATTTTAGTTTATGAAGCTTGTAAAGATAGTATAACCTGCCACCTAAAGAGAAAGGAGTTTAAATTAAAAAGTTGCTGGTGCTTTAGTCTGTCTGGTTTTTTAAGGTCAAGAGAAATACCTTCTTTTCAAACCCTATCATATAGGAGTTGGCAAAAATAATTATTTTAGCTTCAGATGGCCTACATAAATGAGGGAATAATTGTTATTAATGGCTTTCAGCTTCCATTGGTCTGGAAACCAGATTACTGTAGTGACAGCAATTACTCTTCACACTGAGACATGTAAAGCAGTAACTCCACATATTCTAGCAGACATTATATCTACATTTCTCAGATTGTAGTGGACCCAGAGTGACCGCTTGATTTGAATGTGAAGGTGATGACAGAATTGATCAACATAGTTTACTTTTCAGATAGGATTTATCACAGGCCTGTTGTCTGTAATACCAGTGTACACACATGCCAGCTAGTAGATGTCAATTGAGGAGTCATTTTTTCAGTCATTAATCAAAATGGTTTCAGTTCTTTCTAGAGATGTGTATCTGCACAAGTATAAAGTGAAGCTGCTAAAACTGTCCCAATAATACACTAAATTTAAGCTTTTCAAGTTACTAGGTTGTAGACTTCAAATGTGACTTCCCTCTAGCAGTGACATTTCAGAGTTCTGAGAGAAAGCCTGCTGTGTGTGTTCTGGCTTCAGAGTTAACACTGCCAAACTGTAATGAAAGTGAAAGTTAACAAAAAACTGTAGGGAAATGAGCAGCATTTTTCTTTTTTTCTTAAACAAGATCTGAAAATTACTGTTTACCAGAAAAAAAGAAAGGCTATCTGTTCTGTGTCTATTCAGAACTTGTAGCTTCTTGTTTCAGAAAAGCTAGGTATTATTTTTAAGTCATGGAAACTTGGAAGACTTGCCATGTCTTTCTTTCACATGATCTTAGAAGCTTTGCCATAGTCTAACTAACATCTGCCACCTCGCCTCAGTCAGAGCTTGGAGATGAGACTGTCTCACTTTTTCCTTACAGTGGGCAGGCCAAGGCTTGTATTTTTAAAGCTTTTTTTATTCTTTTTTTTTTTTTTAATGCAAAATAACAAACCAGAATAAAACAACTCCATTTATTTCATCACTGAAAGAAAAATGAAGTACATGTCAAAAATTAGAGCTGTTGGATGTTTAACTGAACAAGACTTTTGCTCTGTTCAGTATGTCCTTGCAGATCAGATCACTGTTTCCAGCATTTGGTCTGTTTAGCACCTCTAAGTAGCATCCAGGGCTTATGCGGTTTACATAGTTACCCTAAGGTCCCTAGTAAGGATGTTGCTTCTGGGGCTTTTTCGCAGGTATGCTCTGGGCTGAAGCTAGCTTCCTGCTACACATAGTTTTCTCTAGTTTGTGGTTTAGAAGCTTTCCCTAGCGGAGCATCCTCTCTTCGTCCTGGGGAGAAAAAAAACTATCTTCCTCCTTCCTCCAGAAGTTCTACCTGATCCTGGGGACAGCAGTCAGAACAAGGAAACCTTTTCCTTTGTGCTGTAGTCATGTTCTTCAAGTAAAACACAAACTACAACATTCAAACAGTAAGCTAAACAAATGAAAGTTATACTATCTGTCACAAAAGTTTTTCCTGAAAGAAGCTGAACAGAATAGTTTATTACAAGGCAATTATTTAGAAACAGTGTTCTCAGTTGAAAGTATTCTTTAAAGCAGACCACTTTATGATTCTTTGGGTTGCTTCCAAAGTCTTAATGTCAAGATCTCTGAGTATTAGGTGTTAATATTTAAATATAGTTTAGAGATTAAACTTTTATATGTTTGGTGTGACTGATCGGATTTTGAAAATGTTTTCTGTTTGAATAGACTTGTTGCTAATATGAATAGAGGGAGGAAATTTAAAACTGAAAGAATCAAGTTTTGTTTTTTACAAATTTCACCTTCAAAGGAAGGTACTACTTTTTTTTCAGTAGTTATTTTGACCTCTTTCTTTGTGTCAGCAAAGTTATGGAACTTCCTGGCTTGCTATTCTGTAGTGGTGGCCAGTATATAGGTTAATGTTTATATAGGTTAATGATGAATGTAAAATCTCCCGGTTTAACTTCTTGCAGAGTAGAACTGATTAAAACCAGACTTTGCCTTAGGGTTGTTTGGCTCTTTCAGGCATAATGCACTAAGTTGTATGATAAACAACTCAATAATGCAAGCATTCCAGAGATACATTTCTATAATCTTTATGCTTCATTGTATATACAGTATCTTTGAAAAATCATGTTCACATGAACAGTCTGCTGTGAGTAATCTTTAATGAGCACTTACAATCTATATTGTAATATCTTAACTGTTATGTGTGTAAGTTAGACGCTATATATTGTGTAATATACTTTTGAGTTGGAGTTTTTTGACCTGCTTTGTTTAGAGCAGCATCTCTTCCCTTCTACCTCCCCATCCCCACCTGCAAAACTCTCCCAAACTTTTAATGATAACTTTATTTTGAATCTCTTTGGGTTGTTTGAACGTGGTGGTTTGTGGGTTTGTTTTTTGTTTTTTTTTTTTTTAATTTTTGTGATGTAGCTGAAGGCAGGGGGTGACAGAGGTGTAGAGAAATGAGAACACCATGTTGTATGGAGCCGAATAGCATGCTAGTCTGTAGGAATATAAATTACTTTAGATTCTTATTTACATATAAAGGGATTTCAGAAACCAAAATCTGTGGAAATAACTTGGTTTTGTGCTATATTTGTGGAAAATGTCTCACCAGGGAGCTAGGTTTTCTGGCACGTCTTGCCAGAGAACTTGTTAATTTCTCCCTCGGCTTTTCTATATTAGTTTAATTTCTTTGCAAACCCACTGCAAAGGAACATCAATGTGCTTTCCTGCCATTTGACCAATAACTTCTCAGTCACAGTGTAGGAGTAAACAATTACTGTCCTTGTGCTTTCAGCTACTTGTGGCCATACTGGGTGCGGAGCTGGCTTGGTGAGCTGATCTGGGCTTAAAAAGATGCCTTTTTTCCGCTGTTTCCCTACACAGTTCACAGCAACCCTGTGTTCGTCACACTGCTGTGAGAACTCATTCTAGCTCAGTGCAGATGAAGAATGTTGACTACTTGAGACTACGTACTCATTGCTGTGAAGTGACATGATCATAGTCCTGCTTTACTTATGTTCCTTGACTTGCCACAGAAAAAGTTGTCTTCCAAGTGGCTGTCTTGCAGTACCTCAGAGTTCCTAGGATATTGCTGGATATTGAGAAACAGACCTCTGTCCTCTAACCATGTGAACTGGCTGGAGCTGTAAGCAATGTAGGAAATGACATTTCCTAAGCTTGGTCAGTATAACTGTTAAATAATTGTAAATTAATGTAGTGTGAAAGAGTGTCATACAACTTCATGAGTCTGGCCAATTTAATATATACTAGGGTTCGTGTTGTCATACAGAACAACTTGTTAGTGTAAATTTTCTGCAGAGAGATGAGGGGTCTTGCAACTGTAATTATGCATTATGCTGCAGCTCAGTGTTCATAATCTAGGTGATGTAAGTTTCGTGCTACAAGAGGCAGTTACTGCTGTAACATACTTTAAGTGCACTTAATATTAAAATCCGTATTTATACCATCTGTTTAGGGAGTGTGTGTTTATGTATGTGCTGTTTAGAGACATAGTTATTTGACTGAACAAATAAATGTAGGATTTGTCTCAGAGGATAAAACCCTGATCTTAATTAATCTCCAGTATATGCATTTTTTTGGCATGTCTGTTGTTGCTGTTGGCCACCATATTGCTTTCCTCAGCATGATAAAACCTGGGAGAGTGCAGCTTGACTAGTACTCTCCCCAGAAGTTTTTGTTGCATTTTTAGTAAACTTCATCCTTATTTTTTATGAAAACCTAGGAAACTAATCATTTGAGTAAGAAGTAGCTGGTTCCAAGAACTCTGTGAAAGCTATTTCTTCAGATAGCTCAAGTTAAACCAAAGTTGCCTTTTTCTTTTGTTTGTTAAACTTCTGTTATCCTGTGTGGATGATGGAGAACTAGTGAAGACTAAAGTGCATTTACTGACTAACTGGAATACTGTATGTTTTGGCTGTGCTTAAGCTATGCTTATCTCCTTCACTGGAGTCTGAAGGTAGCTGTGGCTCCTACTAACAGTGACATTGACATTATTTCAGATAAAGAAATGAGCACAAATCATAGGTGATAAATAAAACTGAGCATCTTTGGACAGTCTGAAGTGAAGTCCAGCTTACTAGTGGAGCATAGATCCCAGATCTGCAAGTTCTTTTCTGTCCAGCTAGGCACTCTGTGATGGTGATATGAGCCTGCCTGTCTCCCACCAGAGATGGAATATAGTGACATCCCTTCTGTTCTTGGAATATGTGTCACATACTCCCTTTTTGCCTTCTCCTTCCCTTTTATCTCGTGAAAGATACCCTTATGGCCTGATCGCTCTGTCTGCTGTCTGTTTTCTGGGTGGATGGCTTGTTTGTTTCTTTTTTGAGCAATAGCATTGCATGTGCTGTCAGGATTACCGCAGTTACCTAGCAGATGTTGAAGTAAGGATATTTTTTTCTCTGTTTCCTGGTGGAAGCTGTGTTCTGAAGCTAGCTTTGTTCTCAAAATGTCACTCCTGTCCTGTTAAACAGATAGCTATAATGAAACCAAGGCTATAGGAGTATGACACCTAAAGTTAAATGTAAGAAGAAACTCTGGCTCCTTTATAAAATATCTTCATAACTCGGTCTTACGATGGAATTGTTGAAGTTTCTAAAGGTAATTGATGCTGATGTTTCTAATTTTTATTGATAAAATTCCTTTTAGGTTCTGCAGTGCTCAGGTGAACACAGTGCACATTATACCATATCTTTCTTGAGACTCAGGAAGAGAAGTTAGATGGGACAGTGTATCATAACTAGTGCCAGTTCTCTGAAAACCCTCTGGCTCAAATGTGAACCTGTCATATAGTCCATTTGCTCCCCAGTGTTTGTTATATTTTTTTCTCCTGAGTATTTATAGTAAAGACAAGTTATCAACTGCATTCCAGTAGAGTTTCCAGTGGTACAAGCAGCTGTAAGAACATATTACTCAAACTGTTAAAAACTAATAGTGAGTATGGTATGACATAAAGACTCTTTAGGGAATTGCAGGTCAGTCTGTACACTTAAAATGTTTTCATCCATCAGCTGTTTATATCAAATATTATGTAGTTTGATATTTTAACTGTAATCAGCATTTTAGAAACTTTTTGAACTTTTTGTAGAAAAGTTATTTTAGCCCTCCCTTGAACACTGTGCAGAGCAAATGTTTTGTAACAGCAATGTGGCATCTATACCCGTAAGTAGCCTAAAATCCTGTCATCTTGTTTTGAAGGGAAATAGTTTTCAGAGCTGAATATGAGCTCTTATTGAAAGCATTTCTTCAATGTGTTGATAAACTCAGTTACATATTAAAGGGCAAAAGACTCATCCTGGTTATCTCCACTGAGTTGTTGTGATGGCTTTTGCAGTTTTAGGGTTTCAAGATCCGTTCTGCCTGAAGCATTATGCAGTGCTTAGAAATGGGAAAGTGTACATGTATTTAGAATGACAGCTTTTGCACATTCCACACCCTGTAACTGGCTTCTACTGTGCATAGCTGCTGCTTTCTAAATGTTCATTTCCCCACTTACTTTAATTGTTTTCAGTAGTAACAGCTAGGGGTTCTTTGTTCTTGTTCTGTTGAGTAAGTAAAATTACTAGCATGATGCCAGGTAACCTTTTGAATCTGGATTGTTAGGTAATGTATTGGACTTAATTGGAGCATCTGTGTGTTTTAATACAGCTCAAGATATGGTTGGGACGAGTAATTCTGCTTCTTCAGAAGCAACATCTGAAAAACTATAAAAAAGACATCTTAATAAAAGGTCTTTAGGCAGAAATTTGCTAATGATGCTTTTCCATTTTGCTTCAGGCTATTTCTTATGAGAGTAATGGACATACCGTATCTCAATTTGGAAGGACCAGACTGTAAGTAGCTTGTTTACTACTGGAAGTATTTTTACGTTTCAAGTTATTTCAAGTTACAGACCTGGGGCTGTAATAAGTTGCTAATACGTTAAAATGAAAGCATATTTTACTAATATAAAGGTCCTTATTGTTACGGGATATTACACTGTGAGGGGAAGAACTTCAGATGAGTGTTACCAGTAATGTCTTGACATAGGAAAATGTAAAGCTCTGGAGGTCAGTCTAGTCCCTGACTAGATGAAAGCTTAATTTTGCACTGTGAAGTCAGATACACAAGTGTCTTTAAGTGATACCCATCTGGAAGCAATATTAATGTGAAGACATTTTCAACTCCATGCATCCGAAAGTCTGGAGGATGACCCTTTCTTAGATGCTAGTTTAATAGTAACAGAATGCAGTTCTAGAAAGATGAAATTAACTACTGGAGAGGAAAAGGCGTGTTCTAAGGGCATATATTTAATTTTTAAACGTGATTAGGTGATCAGAACACTGAGCTCTGGCTCTACAGATCTGTTGGGATGGTTATCTAATTATGTTGAATACTTCTTTCCCCAACTCTTTGATATTGAGTGCAAGAATGGATAAATACTTTGGGTCATTGAGAGAATGCCAAAACTACTAAGCTGTAAAGATGTTACTTCCACTTGCTAGCCAACTTACAGGATTGCTTTGATACTTTGCCAAGAAGAGTTGCCAAAAAAGGCTCTGACTCTGAAAGTCTGTCTCTTTCATCTGAAAGCCACTCCTTTAGAACAGACCGAATCTGATGTTACGGCAGGATCCGAGGCACAGAGGCTTTCTAAGCTTCAAAATGGAACATGCATCTAGGGTGGCATGTTTGGCTGGCTGCTTTAGAAATTTTTATTGCTGTTCTGAGATTTAAATGCTGCTGTAGTACTGAATATGTGAAACTGACTTTCATTATAGTCTTGTTACTGTGTATGAAAAACTCTTAAAAAAAAAAATGAAGTTGCTGCAGAAAATGACTGCAAAGTAGGATATGAATCAAATATTTCTCACCTGAGTAGGCAGAAGGTATGAATGTTTAACAGAGGATTCAAAGCTGTATGAAGATAGTAAGAATAAACTGATACTGAAGGGTTTGGAGTAGTTTCTTCTCCCTAATCAATAGAAAAAGGCTGTTACAACATCTGAAACTGGTCTTGTTACAGTTCTTTACTACTAGATTGGAAATACTTACTTTGAATTGCTAGCTGTTCAATAAGCGATACATTAATGAATTGTTCACTGGCTTGTTAAGATAACTTGTGAGGTTTTGGTGTTTGTCTTGTATAGAGCCAAAAAAAAAAAATCTGGTGCTTAGAAAAATGTTCTGTCCTTTTTGGTTTTGAAGTAGCAACTTTAAGGAACAAGACTTGACCTGTACTTATGAAGGGATTTCTTACTTTAGCTACTTGGGTCTCCATCCACTCTAATGCTCAGATGTTCATGCAAACCTGTAAGTTGTTATCAGGAAGTTTATGATAAACTCATGCTAGCCCAGCTTGTTTTGAGCAAAACAGATTGATGCACTTAAAAGCAAGTCACAAGTGGCTGGAGGCTGGTAGCTGTAAGAGGCTGTTTAATCTGGAAAATACTGAATTTCTGTATTTTCCTGTATTTCATATATTCCTGTCTACAATATAAATTTTATTTTAGCTGATATGATCAGACAGATGAAAAATTCACTCTTCTATAAGCTGCATGGGTTCTGCTGGCCAACTGATCAGACACCATGTTACAACTCACCACAGAGTCATATTCTGGGTTTTTTTTGCAACTGAAAAACTAAGTTCTTATGTGGAGCAAGACAAGTACTTGCTCTAAACAAAACTTAGGAAGCTTATTTTTCCCTGACTTCATTAATCACTCGATATTTCAGTTATGGGATGCTGAGTTACAATTAGTATTTTTATTGTTAGTACATGCATAATGGCACTTCTCTGAAAGTTTATTTTAATACTATAATTGAGTTCATGGTGCAGTCTTTGTTAGAAGATAGATGCATTTTGAAATCTCTATCCTATTTTCATGACATGTTTTGGTTAGAAACTTGAGTTTTAGAAGGCTTGATGTCACTGTTGGGTTCTGTTGAGGTTATGTAAGATGTTAAAAAATTATTTGGGAATAAAATGTCTGTTGAACCTTTGGGCATGGGTGGGAAGCCTTAAAACCAAAGCACATAAAAAGCTATTCTGTCTATTTGGGAAACACTGTAGCTGTTGAAAGCTACAGTTCTCAAGTTCATGCAAAAATGAAGTCTTATTTGTGGAATGGTTTTGTCTAGAAACATACATGCTTTCTACTACAAAGCACATACAGACTGAGGACACTATCACTTACTGTAATTACTAGTCATAACTAAATTGTAGTAGTTGCTTATGCTTCTGTGTATTTATGAAATTAACAGTGCACAAGGCTTTCATCAGAAAATAGTGCAAAGTTGCATCTTAGCCAAATGCAGCAAAAAGACGGCAGGTTTGTCCTTGTATAAGGGAGTCAAATACACATGAAAGTCAGATGTAGCAAGTGATTGATGGTCTGATTTTGGACATGTGCGTCATGAATGAGATCCACATTGAAAAACTCTCTTATTTTGATGCTGAAAGCTAAGGATAAGCTAAGGATAGCAGAAACCAGAAAAGTTTGTATCACAAAAGAATTCAGGAGGGTAATTCACTAAGATGAAAGTCAGTACCTATATATCTATACCCAAAGAAGAGAGAAGCTCTTCATGTGAGTGTTTCCATGTGGTCAAGTTAAAATCTGAACATAAAAAGCTGGATGTAGTTAACCCTTGAGTTACCTTTACTAAACTGGAATGGCAAATTCTAAAGTGGAACACTCCTCTTTAGTGGTTCAGCTTCTGTCTAATATAAAAATATAAAATAGCTAGGGAAGATCTGTCATTGTGTCATGCATAAAAACTAAATCTCTGGAGATATCTGTGGAGAGGCTCAGTGATATGTAAATAGCTTCATATGAAAATTGAAAATATTTCAATATCTTTGCACCTTGAACTATACTATTCCTCTTGTTTCTTTTCAGATAGGGTAGGAATTCACAGGTCCAAAAGATCAGGTGCCTAGTGAAAGGAAGTTTTGCCACATGTACATTGTAGTGATTTCTTATGTACAAACAGTCTTCAGTGGGTGAGGCCGAAGGTCTGTCTTGTTGAGTAGCCTGCCCCTGATGATGACCGAAACCATGTGTAGGGTGAGGTGTGTAAAACTAAGGCAGATGTGTAGTGATAGTGTCTGCTGTGCTCTTACTTTGTCCAGCAGTTGGATTCTCTCTCAAATTCATAAAGCTCTGAATAACTTTCAGGGTACACTGAAAACTTCTTCTGCACATCTTCTTTAGATGTTGGCCTTTATATGCTATTTTTTATCTTCACGTAGTTTTTAATAAAAACTCCTCATCAGTCTGTCAGTACGTCTGTTCTAGCTTGTACCTAATATTATATGAAAATTGAATTGAACATTGTTTCAGAGTAAGTCTTTTAATGACAGAAAAATGACAACATTGAATTATTGCTAGGAGATCTCCAAAGCTAGAGCTGGATGATAAAGAGGCTGTTGGGTTTTTTTTTCTTCTGTTCTTGAACTTGGTAATATAACTGTATGTAATGCTGTTTCAGTTTGTTATACACGTGAGCTTGTAGCATCTAGTATGCCTATTTCATGCACAATTGCAGGCATATTTTTGTTGATGTCTGATGTAGTTTCCTAGAACTTGGCCTGTTTTCTTTAAAAAAATAAAGAGAACCAAAAAAAAAGCTAAGTATTGGATAACTTTTTAGGATATTCTGTAGGTACTAGTAGTGATTCTAGCTTTAACAAATGCTTTTTTTGTTTCACAGTGCAGCCAAAACGAGATCATGTTCTTCATGTTACTTTTCCCAAAGAGTGGAAGACTAGTGACCTTTACCAGCTTTTCAGTGCCTTTGGTGAGTTTTGCAGTCTGTCCGTCCTTACACATTACTTTTCCCCTCTTTGTCATTAGCAAGTACCTCTGGTTTTACTTGTGCATCTGTGGTTTCAGACTTATTCCTAGTATAGGTAATGATGCATCACCTTTTGTAATTTTTGAATGGTGTCCTGGGGATTTTCTTTGTAATGCTGTGTGGAAAATGTCTGCCTTACTTAGCTGCTCTTTAGAAATCTTTTTATGTGATGCTTGTTGAATATTATGGACCTTTAATAATTTTATTTACAACCTCTCCTGGCAGAAGGCAAGAGTTTGTATAGGTGGGTAAAGGGAATGGGGATTGATGTGAAAGGCAGATAGAGGCTTTAGGAATAAGGTTCATCCTGCAGTCTGGGTAAAGGCAGACACTAACTTACAAGTCTAGGCAAGCAAGCTTGAAAAATAGCCAGTTTGATTTCAAGATTGTGAAAACCATTCAAATCAAAAGAAACAAGAAAAAAGCTATCTTATAGTTAGCAGTCCTGTTGTTCCTTTACTAAGTATTAGTATAGAATGTAAGGATATGGAGATCCTAATTAACTGTAAGTGAGCTTCTAACTCTTGCAGCAGAAAATAGTGGTTATGCTTTGCATCCCTGGCTCAGAATAAGAATGATCTTTCATAGAGCCCTATGTTGGATGTTGTTTCCAAGATCTTTCTTACAGATTGGTTTCTAGTTTTTGATTCCTGCGTAAGGTACTGCTTCAAAAAAGATCTGTTGGTCTTCCAAATAAGTCTAAATTATTTTTTTTTCTGGGGTGCTTTTTTTTCTTTTTTTTGAAGAGGTAACTTCTTTCCATTTCTGAAGCCATTTAATGTAAACCAAAAGTTATTAAAATATTTTTTCATGATTTTCCAGAAATATTTGCTTGCAATAGTTATTAATGTAGCTTATTGTTTCATCTAATAGACATTTATAGATCTTGTCTTCCTCAAATTCTGTAATAAGGATTTTAATGGGAAATTGCTTAAAAAACCCAACTATTTATCAAATAGCTTTCCTGGGAGGGATCACTTTCTTATTTTCTCATTTAAAAAAGTAAAATCTTTGCTTTACATTACATAAGTCTTGGCAGCTCCCTATTCCTAAAAATTTTCTGCTTGTCAGTATAGTTTCACCTTTTTCCTGCTCTCAGTCTTACTTAAAGTTCCAGTACCAGTTTTATCCACTGGAGTATAATTGCTGTAAAACCTGCATACTTTTACATGTGTTTTTAAGCAGATAAGTGACAGGTTGGTGTTCTCTATGATGAAATGGACTTTTTCTCTTTTGGAGACAAGTGAAAGGGTGTCTGTTTAGCTAGTACTTGATCAGTGTACTGTTGTTGTTTCAAAGTAATGTGCCAGACTTCATGACTTAAGTCAGAGTTTATAGTGTGGCAAACAGATTCAGGGCAAACCTGAACCTCACCTCCACTGAAATAATCATTGTAGTATCCCTAAGGACCTCTAGTCACCAGTAAAAGGATGAAGTCCCTCAGTGTACTCAGCCTTGTCACTCCTGTGCTTGCTGTGGGTCACCATGCTTATTTACAGGATAATAGTTCTCTTCTCCTGGAATGGTGACTTGGTAGTCTGTGGAGGGTTTTTGAACCTGTATAAAATTCACTCAATTCCTTCTGACTTTTTGAGCTGTACTGGAGCATGATGCCAGTATAATGCTGGGTAGGACTTAATATTCCTGATTGTAGAAAGTTATTGAGATTATTCTAGAGTTGCCATTAGAGGGGTAAGAAAAAATTGGATATTATTTCTATAGGCTTTTAAAGGCTCAGATATGTAATTGTTCTTTATCAGCTCCTCCCCTTTGTGTGCAAGGCAAGCGCAGATCACTAGCGCCAGGGGGCAGACTTACACATCTGAAGACACTCAGTTGTAATCTCCCATGAAGCTTCTCGTGAAAGCAGTGAGACAGCTGAAAGGGCTGCGGTGTCAGACTCGGAACTGGTTTACCTTTGTTGCTCTAGAAGGGGTGTTCATGATTCTAAAGTCTTTCAGTGCTGCAAACATACCAAGTGGACACCTGTTCATGTAAGATGTTTTTATAGTCTCATGGGTTAGTGTAGTTTCACTGTACAAGTACTTGCAGTACTGTGCAGTGTCTTATAACACTTTATTTAAATTCTTCAGTTTATGTAGTTCATTTGGTCATGCTGATATGAAATACAAAGGTATTAAAATAGTATTTGCTGGAATACAGCTTTTGTGTATAGCCTTCACTTCTATATAAAAGAATGTTGGGTGACATGGTTTAGTGTGTGGTGTCCCTGCCCATGGCAGGGGGTTGGAACTAGATGATCTTAAGGTCTTTTTGAACCCTAACTATTCTGTGATGTGTTTGATGGGCTTTGGTTAAAACAGCATACCGTCAAAGTATTATTAAAACTACTAATTACAAAGTTTGAGCGACTGGAGTCAAACCTATACATTGCATTTTGTGAGGGTGTGAGAGAGAGGTGAACACTGATGTAGTTCATGGACCCATAGTGATCCTGAAGATGCGTGTATTACTTTTAAAATGTAACTAGTCCTTTCTGTGTTTAAATCTTGTTCTAGTAGTCCAGGCTGCTATACAGGTGAGTTTTAACTGACTCGGAATACATTTTGAGATCCACTTACACATTCCATACACTGACATCTGCTCCTGTTAACTGCTGCACCGCAAACTTACTGCTAATAAAAAAAAGTGGAGCTTGAAAAATGACCCTTTCAAAGGTGACAATCTAGCTTAAGGAAAACTTCTAGCACAAAATGTATATTTCAAGAGTTATTCTGAGTTCATTTTCATATAGACATGTGAGCTTTGACTACTGGGTTTTTTGGTTTGGTTTTTTTTTTTGTGTGTATGTGCGTGGGGTCATGTATGTGGGTTTTTTGGGGTTTTTTGTTGATTCTTTTGTTGTTGTGGGGTTTTAAAACTTTAATCCTATTTTTCTCTACACATTTCTGGCCTTTACTCCTCCTTCTCATGCCAGTGTTTCCTTCAGCTGTTCTTGCTTTCTTTGTGCCCTGTCTTCCTGCCAGAAAGGTGGAAGCTTTGTTAACCCTTCTCAGTTATTCACTAGGAAAATGTCATGTTTAATATATGCTTCTAGCCTTACTCATAGAATAAAAGGTTCAACTATATACATTGTCTGATGCAGTGAGCAGAAACTGTTAGCACTTCTATCATAGTGTCAATGTGGTCAAGTTTACTTTTTTTTAAATTCTAAAAAAATGGAACATATAAGTAAACTTTTTTTGGTTAAATGAAGGCCTTATAGTCCTAGTATGTATCCTAAGTGCTTAATTGCCAGTGGCAGTTGTTTAGGAAATGTAGAAGAACAGAACCAAAGTAAAAGAACTTTTCTGCCTGCCTTCCAGCAGTCTGTAACCTGGGCACTCATGAGCTAGAGGTCACACTTGCATTTTTTAGTTTGAGCCTTCCACGACTTTCTGAGGATTCTGTGTGATTCTTTATTCCATGTGTATTCTTGTTATCTGCAGCACTTGGTTGCAGTTCCCTACCTGCAATTAAGCATTATGTGATTTATTTTTTTTTAACTGTGTATTTTATGTTCCATAGTTGTTTTATAATGAAGTAGTGAATCCTCTCTGTACATCTTTCATGTAATTTCTATTCTTATATCTTCCCCTTAGATATTTGTTAAAACTCTCTTTTGAAGGCTGAGTCCCAGTTTACTTAGTCTCTGATATGGAAGTCATCTGCTCCTATTTGAGTGAAGATGTTTTATTTCATTTGATAGTTCTTTACTTGACGTTACCCTTTGTTTTTTTGACTTTCGGCCAGGAAACAGCACTGATAACACCGATGTTTTTAGTTACTGCTCAATTGTTTAGTCTAACCAAGGACTTTCTGAGTCTCATGCTCTACCAGGGAGGAGGGAAAGCCGGGAGGAAGCAGAGACAGGACACCTGACCCAAACTAGCCAAAGAAGTATTCCATACTACAGCACGTCATGCCCAGGATGTAAACTGGGAGTTACCCAGAAGGGCTAGATCGCTGCTGGGTTGGGCTGGGTATCGGTCGTTGGGTGGTGAGCAGTTGTATTTTCTTTCCCT
>JANHGB010040826.1:3555-15283 GCA_026283785.1 Coracopsis vasa | reverse complement strand
GGAGGGCAGGCCCCGGAGGTGGTAGATCCAGGAGCCCCCAGGGCAAGAGACCACCAGCCTGCTGGTGACAGGAGCCGGGCCGCCCGTGAAGGAGACGGTGATGGTGGTGCTGCTCTTGGCGCGCAGCATCTCGGGGGCCCTGACGGTGAAGGCCGGGTGCTTTACTGCATACTGGAACGCCGTGGCCTTTGGGAAGACGTTCCTGAAGGAGATGGAGGTGGTGCCGCCGGCTGGGATGAGGAAGGGGCCCTGGGGTTTAGGGGGCAGTGCAAGGCCGATGAGTGGGATGCAGTACAGCCCGCCCAATGCGGAGCTGAGCTGCAGCATGGCCTTGGCTTCGCCCAGGTGGCAGGGCTCAAAGGTCACTTCCACGTTGAGGTCCGAGCCCCCAGCGCTGGCGGGTGCCGCGCTGATGCATTTTGCCGTCTGGAAGTCGGCAGAGTCGGTCTGCGCAGGGGAGACAAGAGACCATGGGGGGTGGGTCACAACAGCAGAGCCAGCACTTTGGGAAGAACACGATGGTCCCCTGGCCCTGGCCTGTCCCACCCAGACCATACCCCTGGTGAGTGCCTGCGGTGAATGGGCATGAGAACTGTCCAAACGTGCCCAGCAGGGACAACCCTGCACCCAAGCCCCAAGACGCCTGACTGCCAGACCTGGGCTGCAAGGGGGAAGCAAGTCCAGGCACCATGGGGCCTGCAAAAGCAGCTCCAACCAGGGCACCAGACATGGGCCTGCAAGGAAGGACAGTGCAGCTGGCGACAAGCTCGCACTAGTGGGAAGACCGCTGGGCTCACATGGCCACCCTGGCTCTGCCAGGCCCAGCCAGAGGCACTTGGACCCCTTGGTGGAGACGGCTGGTGCTGGCCAGAGGAGCTGCCTCCCAGCCAGAGCCCCGGCAGCCCGGGCTCACCTGTACTCGGTACTCGGTCTTCTGCTGGGCAAAATTCCGTATTTTGGTGGTGATGGTCTGACGGGAGCCCAGCGTGGTGCGGAAATACACGGGCTTCTCTGGCCTGCTCGAGGTGGCTTTCAGCTGCAGGGTGTAAGACAGAGAGCCCAAGTCGCTGCTCTGGAGCACCAGGTGCCTGGTGCTCTCACCCGTTTTCAGGGGCTGATACTCCAAGACAAGATCCGCCTGGGAGGAAGGAAGGAAAAAGCCACTGCGTCAGGCAGAGACAGGGAATGCGTGTGCCTGAGAAGGGAGTGGTTGGTCCTCGCTCTGCTCAGGCAGTGCTGGAAGGCTGGGCTGCCTTCCCTGCTCTGACTCCCTCTCTCTGGGGCACAGCCTTGCTCCTTCTGGGGGACGGTTCACTTAGGGACAGATCCCAACAACTCAGAGCCCTCCAGCACCATCCCACAAGCTTCCCACCCTAAAAAGCCCCTCTGCTCCCCCAGCGCACACACCATCTCCTGTCAATCCAGGCTGCAGACAATCTGCCCGTGGGCTCAGGCCTCTCCTGCAGCCACTTGGAGCTGGAAGCACCACACTAAATGAGGGGCACGTGGCACAAGGACCTGCCACGTGAGGCCCAGTGGCAGCGTGTTACAGGGGGCAGCAGGGCAGACTCCACCGGCGCAGGATGATTCCCACTGGCGATATTCTCGCGCACTGCTCCCTCTCTAGATCATCGGCGGGGAGCTGCCACCATGGAAAGAAGCCCCACATGGCTCCTTTCAGGTATCACCCTTCAAGAGCACCCCCTCCAGCCAGGAGCAGGGAGAGCAGAGTGAGCCGGAGGAGCTTTGTTCCTACCTTCGACTGTGCAGGAACAGTCAAGTGCCGTGGAACGCTGACGTCAGGCACTTCGCAGGTGATGTCAAATGTCACCGGGACAGGCAGAGGGTTGTCCACCTTGACAGTGGAGGACACTCTCTGCCGAACAGCGGTGCTCAATTTAACAGTGCCGATGGGTCCCGGAGCCATCACCTTGAAAGTCACCATGTGGAACAAGTACTCTCCGGTTTTCTCATTGAGGAAGGTCACCTGAATCAGACAGGAAGGGAAGTGCTGATCATTCCACACATGAAAATAGACTCAAGAGAACCCACCAAGCTCAGCTCCCTGCTTCCAGGAATGGCTATGAGTACCCACCGAGGAAGAGTGCAAGACCAGAGAAAGCACATGTGGTATTTCATAGGACTCGTGCACGTGGAGGTATGAAAACTGGCGCGTAGCTTCTCGGTGAGCCAACAGCTCCTTGAAGGGCCCTGCAGCCCAGTGTCCTCACTTACCTTTGCCTTGAAGACTCCTTCTTTGAGGGAGAAGAAGGTGAGCTGGTAGTCCTTCTTCGCAGAGCTTGGCACGTCGATGTATGAACACCCCTGCAGCACAGAACTGCTTTCCACGTTCTCTGGTTTGAGCATGTCAATAACCACCCGGAACCTGTGGGTGAGAAGGACGCAGTGAAGGTCAACAGGAAGGACTCCCATAGGATACCCATCGTGTAGGGGTACAATACAGCCCCTCTCATCCTCAGTGCCTCAGGCACAGGGAGTCAGCTCTCATCCCCCTTGGAGGAAAGCCCTCCAGGATGGCTCTGCACAGGCAGAACGTGGCTATGGCCAGACATGGCCAAGGAGAGGGAAAAGCTTTCCGGAAGGAGCTTCCAGGCAGTGGAAGCTCCCTTCCTTGTGCTGCTGCAGAGATTGCTGATGGGATCAGACTTCCTGGGCTGGACTCACCTCTGTGGTCTGTGCAGCCAGTTAGACACGGGGATGAGCTCCGTGCGGGAATTCCTGCATGGAACCTCCCGCAAAATGGCCCCTGAACACCTGGGGGCTTCAGCAGTTCCTTCCAGGTGGTAGCATAAGCCTGTCCCGTCCGGCAGGGGGAAGAAGATGGAGCCCTACAGACAACGAATAGGACAAGTCGGCTCTGGAGCACCCCTGGACAGTCCCATGTCTGACGCTCTCACTGGAGCAGTTTTCAGCACATCCAGAGCTGCGACTGCAGCCCTGTCCCGTGCAGGAGGAGACGCCAGCGTCAAACCCGCTC
The DNA here is from genome assembly GCA_026283785.1 of Coracopsis vasa. Taxonomy (NCBI): domain Eukaryota; kingdom Metazoa; phylum Chordata; class Aves; order Psittaciformes; family Psittacidae; genus Coracopsis; species Coracopsis vasa. Next base: position 12,285 of record JANHGB010040826.1, on the reverse strand, counting down.
AGAGCTGGTTGTGAGTGGGTGCATGGCCCACAGGACATGGCACGGCTGCAGGACACAGAGGCGTCATCTCTGGGCAAAGCAAGGAGACACGGGCCCTGCAGCAGAGCTGCTCTGTCCATCCCAGCACTCCCTTACTGGCCTCACTCACCTGGGCACGTCCCTGCCAGCCTGTGCTCATGCACGGACAGCCATGGGCAGGGGGTGGCCATCCCTGCTGAGCTCCATTGCCTCAGTCCTGCTGGCCATAGCCCCAACAGCACTTCCCAGAGAGCAGCCTCTAAGCTGGCACAACAGGGGCCCACCTGCCACGGGCCATGGAAAACTCATATCCATGCTCATTCTGGGTGCCCATGCATCCCAGACAGCTGCCTCTGGCACCTCCTGTGCCTCCACAGCAGCTGAAAGCTGCAAGACTCTTCGCACAGGCTGTACGTCAAAGAGATGCTGAGCACATGCAACCCTAAGGGCACAGATCTGCTGAGCACCCTGGAGACTGAGACCGGAAATCTCTGGCCTCATTTCTGGCCTACTGTAAGGTCAGCTGGAGTGGCACAAGGACCCAGCAACTGCAGCACCCCAGAGCCCTTCTGAACTGGCCCCTTTGATTTATGAGCTTGTTGCTGCTGTGGCACGGAAAACATTGCAGAGGGGCCAGTCACCCCCATGTGTCCAGCCTGAGACCTGCAGGAAGGGCTCCTCCCAAAGCTCCTGGATGACTGAAGGGGATGACAAGAGATCTCTCTCATTTCCCACCTGCTTGCTCATGGCCAGGAGGGCACTGAGAAACTGCAGGGCAGCTTTGCCCTTCTTGCTCCCTGCAAGCTGCAGAAGGACACCAGCCAGGTGGTGCTGGCAGAAGTGGTTGTGCCCAGGACTTGCAGAGCCTGTGCAGCCCATGCGCTGAGCATGGGGGTCTCTGAGCCCCCTGGGCTGCCACAAGCAGCGACCAGGAGCTGCGCAGAACGAATTTCATTTCTTGGCCTTCAGAAAGCCTGCCTTTTTAGGTTAGCTGCTCCAACACGTTTGGTGATCAGTTCCGAGTTCCTATCTGCCCTTTGCCTCTGCCTGTTCTCAAGCCACCACAAAACCCAGCTTCCAACAGAGATCACAGGACACCTTCAGCTTGGACAGGACCTCTGAAGGTCATCTCATCCAACCTGCTGCCCAAAGCAGGGTGAGCTACGAGGGTCATGCCACGAGGGGCTGCACATTGGCACAGCTCACGTACCTGATGCTTCTTGCTCTCAGAGCTCATGGTTAGGGGTCTGTAGGTGACCTGGTAGGCCTTTTCTTTTTGCCTGGCCTCCAGATGGATAAATTCAGGCCCTTTCCAGTATTTCCCCTTAATGATGGGCTGCAGGGTCCAGGCTTCGCTGCTCGGATTGGACAGGAGGATGGTCTGGCTCTGCCTCTCGCGCACATTGCAGGTGAAAGTCAGGGTCTGTAACAGAGGAGCACAGAGGCTGCTGGGTCGTACCCGCAACCCTTCCCACTCTTCTCACGCTGCCTCTAAACCAGGACCTGGAGCACAGGGAGCAGCTTTTTCTTGTCACATGCAAAAATCAGTCTTTGGTCATAGCTTTTGGAGTAAATCAAGTTGGTTGTTCTTGAAGAAGGGAGCAGAACAAGCCTTTTGCATGCTGGGTGAAAAGAAAGGGGGAGTCCTGAAAGGAAACTCCCGTGCAAGGAAAAGATCTGCAGCCACACAGTTCCTTCATGGGCAGGATGAAGAGGAGTTCCACGCTCTCTTTGGGAGCAAGTGCCAACAGCTCCCAATTTGCACCCTCCCACGGGCTGGATGCAGATGCCTTGCCTCTTCCTACTGCTGAATGCCCTTCCCTGGCCCGGCAAAGGGGGAAGTGTGGCTGCGGGTGCAGTGCTGGCATACAGCGAGGTGGCTCTGTGGGAAGGGTCTCAGAAGAGCCTGGCAGGGTGTTCCTATGGCAAGGGTGCTGCAGTGCAGAGCCAGGACAGCCGAGCTGCACGCTGGAGGAGCAGCACCTTGAACAGCGGAGAAAGGCAATGACAGGGATCAGGAATTCTGGCAATCCTGCCCAGCAGTTTCTCTCTGGGATACCCCGGCACAAGCGAGTCTGTGCTCACAAGTGTCCTTCAGTTCCTGCCCTGGGAGAGACGTGGTGCAAATGCTGGGGTCCAGGGGCGCACCCTGTCCCTGCTGCGTTACCTCTTTGGCGCCAGGGGCCTCCACGCAGGATCCTGACAGCGTAAGCCGGAGCGCCTCACTGCCCTGGATGAAGCACCGCAGCCCGTCGTACTTGACTGCCTGGCTCAGCTTCGAGGGGTGGAAGGTCACAACAAAGGGGACATCCATCCCTGGCCTGATGTAACCCTTTGTGGGGCTGATGGAAAAGTCCGGCTTGAAGCTCTCCACGTCCCACATAAACCTTGCCGAGGAAAAAACAAGGACAGGAAAGGAGGATTAGCCACGGGGAGCTGTGAAGGCAGTGTAAGTCTCAGTGTGAGGCTGTAAGTCTCTTGTGGGCTTTTCCACCACATCTCAGGTCTGATGCTGAGCCACCTGGCAATAAGGCTTCAGGCTGGGCAGGACCCACTGCACCCATCTCTCAATAAGCTTTTGGCTGTATCCCCTTGCTAACTGCTAGGGCCTGGCTGCACAGCCATGGCTGCACGACTCTCCACCGGGATGGAGAAGCAGAGACGAACTACCTGGGCACACTATGGCTCCATACAAGCCTCATCCAAGCTCTCAGCCCTCAGAGGGGGCGCGGTTCTGCTTTACCTGACTCCTGCGTCGCCCGCGTTCCGCATGACGACGCGCCGGCACGTGTAGCTCTGCTGCACCACGGCTCCAAAACTGAGCTGCTCCTGGTCCAAGCTCACGAGGCTGCCCTGGCAGGAGCCCCGCACCACAAAGAGGGAGCGCACCAGCCCGCGGCACTCCAGCAGCACTTCCCCGGTGAACGGCTGGATGCGGCGCTTCGGGGAGAAGGTCACCTCCACTTTGCAGGTGTCTCCTCTCGCCTTCAGCTTTAGCTCCTTGCTGGGCTTCAAGCACAGAACCTACCCGAAGAAATGAGTGGAGACTATTTCATCTGGCAAGCAAGCTGTGGAGCCTTCCTCACCAGACTCATGGAAGAGGCTTCCAAGTCCTGTTATGGCCCCACCAACACTGCCCCAGTCCCACTCATTCCCTCGTAGGCATTCCTAGGTAATACCAAAGGTGTTTTCTGCCATGTGTCCATCTGGTCACGGTGAGGTCAACTCTGCCTTCTAAAGCTTTCATGTAAGTTCCAACAGAGCTGTAACTCTCCCTCTTTCAAGATTCACCTCCCTCACCTTTCCAGATCTAAAATGCATGGCTGCATCCTGATGTATGTGTCCAAAACAGGTTAGAGGAATTGTGCCGCCTTCTCACTTCTGGCTCTCGGGGAGTCCTGGCACCCAGCTCAGCTGCAGCATTCACACTGCAAGTATCTGCTGGCAGAGCAGTGCCAGCAGGGAGGACAGGGCAGGCACAGGCAGCCAGGGAGGCCACAGCTGTCGTTAGCTACTAGCTCCCACCCACAGCAGCTCATTGCTCCCTGCAGGCACACCAAAGTGCTCTGCAGAGAAGGAAGGGGCCTTACCCCAGCTTCCTGCAGCTCTGGCACGCTGGATGTGACCCTGAGCTTAAAGGCGAGAGGGGCTGCACTGTTGCTGGCTATGGTGACGATCTTCTTCACCGTCTGCCCAATGCAGACGTTTCCCAGCTTCACCACCTTTCCTGGTGGATCCACAACGTCAACCTGAGGCAGTAGGGATTGATATCAAGCAAAAGGAAAAAAGGAGAAAAGGTTTTCTGCCACTCTTGTGGCAGAAACCCAAACCACGGTAGGCTGGGGAAGAGATGAGGAAATGGGAAAACCATGCTGGTTGCCACCTGGAGTTTTAGCGTTTACATTTCATCTCACCTTCACTTTTATGCCACCTCCTTGGGCCTCAACACTCAGCTTCTCACCCGCGGCACATGGCGGCAGCAACAAGCTGTTGTGGCTCTTGTCCTCGTTCAGGGTCGGTAAGAGCTGTGCACAGAGGGAAGAGAAACCATAGACAGGATGAGTTTCTTGACCTTCACAACGTGAACAGACTCCCCAGCCAAGCCAGCCCTTCCCACCTTCTTTCCTCCCAATGGCAGGGACTATCCATGTCCCTCCTTATCCTGCCAGCAGAGCCGGCTAACCCTGGAATGCCACCCAGGCTTTGCCCTGCGCACTGCCCCCATCTCCCTGGCACAGGCCTGGGAATGCTGGAGCACTGTGAATCTACAGAGTGTGCACAGACCTTCCCTCTCACCTGCTCCTCAGCAAGGTGCTGCTGGTCAAACTCCAGCGAGTAAACCTCACAGGGGTTCCTCACCACCACTGTCCCCTCTTCCCCACGGCACTGTGGCGGCAGCGGTCCCAGCTCCAGCTCTGCAGGGCTGAACTCCAGCCGTGGCTCCAGACCACGTCCCAGGACCGGCACCTGGAGGCGTTGGCTGCTCTGGCAAATCTGGATCTGCAGCTCGCCCCGGTAGCATTTCTGCAAAGAAGCAGCACAGAAAGCTCCTCCGTGAAGCCCCACGTGACAGCGCCTCCAAGTCAACAATCGCCCCAGGGTCAGGGGTCTTGTCAGCACCTCTAAGCTGAACCCAAACCAGGTATTTACTTATAGCAGGCGCTACAGCATCTGCATGGCTCTGACTAACTGCCGTGAGTCCTGCTGTGGAGTGTAACTGGATAATTGGCTACCAGATGGATTTAAATGGGCTATCAGAGGTTTTCACCTAGTCATGGGGGAGCGCAAAGCTCATCAGAAAGGTCTGCTTTCTCAGACACAGTCCTGGCACTGCAGCACCAGGCAAACATCAGCTGTCTGAAAGAGGCAGCTGAGCTCTCACTGCACAGAAATAAGGATCGTCTTCTCTGCTCAGTTCTTGGCTCTGGTCAAAGCCAGACATGAGACGGTGAAATCTCCACTAGCAATTGAAAGATCCCTGGGACTATCCCCAGGCATGGAAGCGCTTGTGTCCATACTGTCACAGGCTACCAGTTTTCCAAGTCACGGAGGCCACACGCAAACTGCCTTTGGGAATGCTCTGTCATTTAAGCTGACTCCCGAACTGCGTGAGAACGTGCAGGGGAAACTGAGGCACGGTGGGCACAGGGCTGGCAGAAAGCACCACGTGGAGGCAGAGCTCATCTCCCGCTCCCTGTGCTGGCCTCCCCTTACCACACTGCCCTGCCAGACCTCCTGGGGGTGCCACCCATCAATCTCACCTCTTCCACGGGTGAAAAACGGACTTGGACATGGCACTGCTGTCCAGGAGCAAGGGTTCCAGCTGAGGGCAGCACCTCAAAGGCACAGGGCACGGACTTCATCTCCTCGAGCAGCTTCTGATGCTCGCTCGCTGGCAGATGTTTGTCCACCTGAGCACAGAAACCAGTCGCGTGAGGTCTCCTTGGTCTGTGAGAACAGACCCTCGGTTCCTGCAGTGCTCAGAGATGCTGGCACGGTGCAGGGAGCACCCTCATCCCACCCAGACGTGGCCACCACTGCCTAGAACTGTAGGGCAAACATGTTGCCAGGGCAGGCAGATGGGGAGGCAGTGTCCTCAGAGGAGGAGGAATGGGTGAAGATGGCAGAGAAGTGAAGCATCAGCTAGTGAACAGGCCCAGGTGAACCAGCCTTCCTCTGCACCCTCAAAAGCTTCCTCAAGCGAGCTGCAGCCCAAGTGCTCAGGCAGCCAGAGGGGCAGAAAAGACAAGAGAGGCAAAGAAAGCCCAGTTGAGAAGTTGTGTGTTACACGCTGTCTGTGCTTTACCTCCTTAACAGGCTCATTCATGCTGATGGACCATTTACAGGGGACCTGGAACATGTTGTGGAGCTGGATGGTTTCTTCCTGGCACTCCCCACAATGGACAGCAGAGAACTCCAGCCTGTCCCTGGAGAGGCAGAGGGACGGCTCAGCCATGATGGCACGGAGGTGGACCTGGAATGTGGGGCCTCCTGAGACCTAGAGAAGGACAGAGCATCCAGTTGAGAGCCCAGCTGACACTTGCTGCTGTGCCCAACCTGCTGCCTGCCCCAGAAGCTGGAGTACCTTGATGGGCAGGAGCACATCCGCCTTTCCCAGGGGCAGGTTGGCACTTTGTGGGTCGAAGCACACTTCAAATGTCTTGGTCTCGCAGTAGGGCAGGCGCTTCACACGGTCCAGGCACACGCTGAAGCCTGAACACAGGAAAATAAAGCAGCTGAGATACGCAAGCAACAGGAAATGGCTCAGAAGCATGGTAAGGCCACAGGGGTGTCCTGGCTGGCAGCTCTGTGAAAGACCCCTTTGCATCTCCAGAGAAGATGCTCTTCTCCCCTTGTCACTGCCCAAAACAAAAGGATTTTCACAGCTGGAATCTGGGGGTTGCATGGCAAAAATGAATCACATTGGTTGAGGAGCTCCAGCAATTCCATCATCAGGCATCTCAGGGAAGGATGCATAGACATCTCCAAAGGAGAATTCCCAACTAAGATACCAAATGCTGTGGTGCTCCCTGGACAGCAGCTTAGAAGAGACGCCTGGCCACTCCTCAGAGACAGCAGACACCATGTGATGGAGCTGCAGCCTTACCTCAAGGCCTGTTTAGGAAGCCTGTTTCGATACAGCAGAGGATTCCACTGGCTGTTCAATAAAGGCTGAGCAGAAGTGCTCTCACACTATGAACTCTAAACAAAGCACTTCTGAACCACAGAGGGTCCATCTGTTTGCAACATAAACCTTCCGAGTGCACAAAGAAACTCAGATGGTGCTCATGGGAGCCAAGAGCAGAACATGCTGAGAGGCGACCAAGCTGATCAGCCCATCTGGCCCCTGCAATGAGTTTGTAGGGCAGCCACAGGCAGACCAGGTCTCTGGGCACTGCTTGCCAAAATTCAGGCTCTTGAATAGGGCATCGTGCAGGGGGGTTCTAAGGAGGAAAAAGCTGTCCAAGGAAGTACTCAAATTTCCCAGTGTCCAACGGCTTCAGCTGATGCATCAGAGACAGCTCCTTCAAGTCCCCGTGAAGCCTCCCCACCACTGGTTACCTGTGTTATACAGGACGTATCCATCAGCGTGGAAAGATGCAGGGAAGTGTCCGGTGTTGGTGATCTTCACGATGCGTGTGTGAATGTCACCAGGAATGACATAGCCAAAGTCCAGGATGTATTCGGGCAGCTCAGCTCTGAAAGGAGGAGTAAGGACACTCTGTTAAGCCCAGCACGGCTCCATTTCCAAGAGGGTGGAGAAGCAAATGAAGTGAATAATTCTGTATTTGCTGCTGTGAAAGCTCAACCCAAGCCCAGGAAACCCAAGGCCTGAGCACCCAGTAATAAGACTTGGGTAAGTCATGGGGAGTGCAGGGCCTAGGATTTATCAGCCACCAATGGGATCTTAGAGTGAGTTTAAAGTGGGTACTGGACACAGTTCCTCTGCTATGAAAAGCCATTGCAGAGAAGTCCACTGCATCTCCACTGGTCTCAATGAAACTGCTAAGCTGGTGTACGGCCCAAGCCTGAAACTGCTTCAGGACCTTGTCATAGGATTTCCTTGCAGAGGATACCTCCACTGCTCTGCAACCAGATCTGTCCCCAGAGCAGCACTTGACAGTATTGCATGCAGTAACCAACAACTACAAGACTGCTGTGAAGGTCTTCTTGCAGGCAATCCCACTTGGAAAAGCACATAAGGGATCTGGACCATTCCCTGCTCTTCCTGCTTAGTGGGGTCTGTTCCTTGGCACAGACCCCAGCTTTGAGTTGCCCCTTTCAGAGCTGCTCAGCAGGGGTGGTGTGTGTGCTGTCTGGAAGGGCTTGATGGTCTGCACCCCCTCAGCTCTGAGAACAGAACCCAGCAACTGTGGGGAGTGGAGCACCTCCAAAGCTCAGGGTAGCACTGTGCAAGTGAGGACACCGAGCTGCCCACAAGGAGCACATCATAGCTCTCAGCATCAGGCCCTTTCTGAAGTCTTCAGCTATTCCCAGCTCTGAGACACAAAGAGCTCTCAGGAGCTGGGCCGCACAGATGGCTGTTACTCTCGAGGCCCCTGGAGACAGACTACAGGAGTCCCTACTAACTTGAGAAGCCTCCGATGCACACGCTGGTGGAAGGCAGTGTCCTCCGGGGGACGGGAGGTGAGAGCTTTCTGCTGCTCCAGGGCATGCTCCTCAATCAGCATCTCCTCCATCTGCATCTGCAGCTGAGGAAAGTAAACACAGCAGCTGGTTAGCAAAGGTCCTTCCCAAGGCACAAGCTTGTCTCACGTGGAGGATCACACCCTGCTCTTGTTGAGAGGGGCCATGGAGTCTTTCTGTCTCACTGCTCAGTGTCTGTGACACTTCCTGCTCTCTCAGTTAGGATCATATCTCCAAAGAAATGAACTCCAGCATCTCTGCCTGCCCAGTTATCAAAGCTGATCTGCACAGACAGACAGACAAGCCAGAAACCTTCCAAAGCTCCAAGTATTTCCCTGCCCCAAGTCAGTGTCAAAGCGGCTTGGACAAAAGCTCTCCTGGAAAGGGAACCATGAGAGAGCTGGAGCCTCTTGGAGATACAGAACACAGCACAGCCTCAGGGTGCATTCAGGCTGCTGCTTTACGCTCTGTAAACCTGGCAGGGCTCGGCCTGTGACCAGCACACCCCCTAGCACCGACCTGTGTGTCCTCCAGAGCACCATAAACCCAACTGCTTGAGCACAG
>JANHGB010040825.1:0-48244 GCA_026283785.1 Coracopsis vasa | reverse complement strand
TAATAGCTGCTTTGGGGAGCAGACACAGTGGGGAGCTTGTCCCTAATTGTGGCTGGGCAGGCAGGTGGGACTGGGGCTGGCAGGGAACATGGAAAACTAGAGATGCTCTTGGCAGAAAATGGGATAGTGACTGGAGGAGGGAGATCTTGCAGGGCTGGAGGAAAGCATGGGATGGTGTTGTGCAACAGGGACACATCAGGGCAGTTTGTCTCACTCTAGTATTTCCTAATGCTGCAGCTTGAGTCATGGCCCTTCGCCGGGTGCTGCGTCTCCAGCACGCAGTCCTTGCCGAGGTCTGCAGAAATGCTTGTGCCACGTTTGGGAGATCAGCAGATGGTTCCTCTAAAGAGAGCCTGAAATGTGACTGTTGCTAAAATCAGTTTTTACAGTAACCGCAAGCACTTTGTGAAGAAAGGATGGTTCCTCCTGCAAGCTCAGGCTCAAGTCACTTCAAATTAACAACTTCTCTAGCGTCTGCGCTCGGGCCTGGCTGGAGAGCCTGGAGTCTGCCTCGTGAGAAGAGTCATGACGCTGCTTTGGTTTTGTTCATTTCTGGAGTGTTTTGCTCAGAAGGAAGGAGCCAGGCAGCCAGCAGAGCAGTCCCTGGGTAGGATCTGGGATAGGGGACTCCACTGTTCCTGTTTCCACTCTGCCGGGCTTGGAGCAGGAATTTGGAGAGCCCTGAGAGATCAGTCATCAGCAGCGTGTCTCTGGACAAGAGGCTGTTCAAGAAGATGCTGTCTCTCTCTTGTTTATTCCTGTCTGCTCATCCGGGCCCCCGTCACTGATGGATGCAAGTGCTCCTGGTTCCCTTCTGCAGCAGTGTTCAGGTCAGTTTTGCTCTCTTGGACCTCTTGCTTCCCAGCTCAGTGGTGTTCTACAGTAGTGTGGCAGGACGTGCTGCTCTCTGCAGTGATGTGGGAGGGCACCATTGCAGATACGCTGAAGCTCCAGAAACGACCACAGTGACTCCAGCACACAAATAGAGGTTTCACATTTATACCCCTAAATGCCAAGGAGGAACCTGCTTCTTGGATTTGAACAAATGCTGCATCCAGCTGCCAGGGCAGCAATTTATAGCCATGGGGAGTGCAAAGGCAGAAATATATCAACTGTAAACAGTGTTAGTGAGATTTCCTTTCAGAACTACTGTTTGATACTGAAGGAGCATCATGGTGAAGGGCTGCCTGCCTGCTGCCTCGTGTGTGCTGTGGTGGGGTTGGATGCTTGTGGCAGTGTCTGTGCTTGAGACAAGTTTCTGTCCTGTGATTTACTGGGAGGCAGCAGGAGGCTCAGGTTCTGGGGGAAAGCCTGTGTGAAATGGGACTGCCTGGTGGTCTTCCAGCTCTCCCCCTGGGGAGCTGGGTGACTGGCGTGCTTGCCCATGTTTTCAAGAAAGATTCCTTGTAAGCATTTGAGGAACATTTGCTCTTAATTCACAATCAAATTCTTTCTTCTGTTGTACAAAGATGCAACCAATGCAAATAGACAAGCTCCCTGGGTCATTTCCAGATGCCCTTAGTGAGGCAGAAGTGTTTATTTTTTATGGGCCAATTTTTGTAGTCTACCAGAACGTCTTGTACTGTCTAATGCCGCATGGAGCAATAGATCTGCAGAGTGTGTTTAATAAGAGCAATGTGCTCTCAGGGATGCTCAAATCAGAGTTAGTTTCCTCACGTGTATGTGCTTTATATTGTGTGTTATAAAACATCTGGGTCCAAAACTGCAGTGAAGAAATCAAACGGCCGAGTCAACCTGAAAGTTGTACCAGGGCTCTGCCTGGAGAATCACCGTGTTCAGCCTTCTGCTGCGGGGACCTTGAGCAGATGGCCTGGCTTCTTTTTATTCCTTTTCCTCCTCCTCCTCCTCAGGATCTGCATGTCAGAAGTAAAAACCAGCTTTGAATTTTCAGCATGAGGAACTGCAAGTCAAAAAGGGTCTCTCTGGCCGCGGTTCCGTGGCTGTGTGGGAGGTGAAGAGCCCTTGGCTCTCCTATCTCTGCATCCTCCTGCTGCGGTTCTTGGCTTTGCTTCCCAGGTCTGGACCGCCGGTTGCTGGTGGTGCTGGAGCAGCGGGTGGCTGGTGTAGGAGGATGTTGGTGGCAGCAGCTCCACCGCAGCATCCCGGCTGTCCTGCGTGCCTCCAGCCCAGGATCCTGCGTTTCGGAGGTGTGCAGTGTGGTGCTGCTGTCTCTGCTCTGCTTCGGGGCTTCTTGTGCCATCCATCTGGTCTGTGACCTGTTGGGGAGGTAGCTGAGTGTCTTGCCTCCAAGGTGAGCAATGTAGGTGTCTAGGGAAGAGCATACATGCAAGGAAAGCTTGCACTGATGCTTCCACGGAGTCCTTGCTGTGAGCTCCTGGACATAATCCTGGTAGGGCTTTTCCATCAGCCCCATGAGGTATGGGGTTGTTCCTCCTCAGAAGGACCCTTGTCTGCCCTCTCTGCTTTTCCTGGGTTCTCTGTGCATTTACCATGGGAAGGGAGAGTGATGGGACAGGCAATGGCTGGAGGACTGTGCTGCTCTGGTGGGTTTGCAGTCGTGGCATCACTGGCTGGGACATGATCGTTTGAGTGAATTTGCTTCATTTGTTTGACGTTAAAACCAATCTTTCCCATCGGGATGAGTTTGCAGGGGAATGATCTTCAAGACTTAACCTTTCCAATAGGAAATCTGTTCAACAGTGACTGTGATCAATGGTTGCTGCCCTTTGGAAATGTCCCTGGCATCTCCAAGGCCCTGGCTGGTGTGACTCTGTTAGAAGACTTGGCTGCAGAGATGGAATAGGGTTGTAAGCAGCTCCATCTCGTTGAAGGAGCTGGCAAAAAAGCTGCTGTCAGGGAGCTGTGGTGCTTTCTCTGTCTTTCCTACATCAAGAAAAAGCAAGACCAAGAGCTCAGCTTTAAGGGTTTCTGAAGTTACTCTTTGCAGACTGGGATAACGTCTCCCCCTTGGCTTGGAAAGGCAGCGGGTTGTGTTTTAGATGAAGCCTGTTCAGTGCTGCTGGCATTACACCATGTACAACAGGGAAAGCAGCTATCTCCCATTTTAAATAAGGATGGGAGATGCAGTGGAAATCAGCCCTGGAGCAGGCTGCTTGTTCTCAGCGTGGGCAGTTTGCCTGTGAAGCGTGTCAGCGTGGGTGCAGGAGCCAGGAGGGACTGAAGGGCTTGTGTCCAATGCTCATATAGGGTTTTTTCCTTGGTACCACACCAGTAATTTGAATGATATCTGAATTACTTGCTGTAACTTGCTTGTGGATGCTGGAAAGTAGCGCTAAATCCTTCCCAGTGTGGCTTTCTGAATGACCAAGTCACAAGGATCTGGGACCCTCCTTCTGGTCACATTTGCTCTGTACACTCTCAAGCTGTCTGTGCGTGTGGGACAGGCTGTGTCCACAAAGACCTGAAGGGGTATTTTATATTCTTGTATAAGCTGTGTGTGCTTCATGGGGATGCTGAGAGGAGCAAACTGCAAACGATGGGTTGAGCAGAAAACGCATTTCTCCAGGATGCAACATCTGGGTTCTCACATCCCATGGTTGATGCACTAGAAACAACCTCTGTGCTTGTACCTCCCAACCGTGCTTTCCCCTTTCAGCAGGAGGAGGAGATAAATCGGGGTCCTGCTGGGGGAAGCAGAGGAACTTGCTGCTGAAACAGGTCCCCATATCAGCACAGTGCAACTCCAGACTGCACTGCTTTGGTCTAAATAATAATGGTATACAGGTGGCATGATGGACCATACGCCACAGTGCTCAGCCATGCAGGTAGGTGTGTGGTGATGGAGATGGGTCTTTTCTCACCCATGCAGTGGATAGGGAGGAGCCCTGCTCACTCCTCTGAAGATGCAAGTCTTGGTGTGACTGCCCTGCCTGGAAAGCGAGCCAACCTTTTGGTCAGATCCACTTGCCCTCACATCTGTATGGACTGGCTGCAGGAGTGAGGTGCTGCAGAGCATGGGCTGGTGTGCCCCCAAATGTCCCAGAAGACTTTGTGTCCCTTCCAGAGGAGCTTTATGTTCACTGTAGCAAGAAACTGGGCAATACATCCCCTGCTTGACCTCGGGTCCCTTTTTGTACAGCTCTGGAGCTGTGTGCTGAAGCTAAAATTATCAGTGTGGACAGAAATCGGATGGGTCATGGTGAGTGCGTGCTTTACGTTGCAGTGTAGGTGCAGTCAAGGGCTTTCTTCAGGAGCTGGATGATTGAATAACACTTGAAGGAGAAAATATTTGTGCTGAGACCTGGTGCTGGGTCCCCTGTTTGGAACAAGCCTTGCAGTCATCTTTAGTTTTTGTATGGCTGTCTGCAGAGCGAGAGTGATAATTAATGCAGGATTGCTCTCCTGGGTTCTGGCAAAGCCAATACTGCTTTTCTGAAGTCAGCTCAGATGTACTGAAAGCGCAGTTTTAGGCAGGGCTGCGGGTCAAATGTTTCTTCATTTGGCTCCTGATACTTTGATTGTCAAATTTCACTTGAAGCTTTTCAGTCAGCATGGAAAGTGAGAGCATCAATCTGAACTGGGGAAGTCCTGGACATCAGGTTATTACATGTTCCAGAAAATTTCCTCAGCTTGGCCTTGGAAGAGGAAGCTGGTCAGCGTCAGATTTATGTATTTTTGATGCAGCTTTTCATTTTTTAACTTCTTTCAAACAGGCTTTTTTCCTCTATAGATCTTTCCGCACTGTTTTGCAACTGTCATTCCTGACGAGCCAAACTTCAGCCTGCTCCTTAAAATACCCCTGTGAGGCCCAAAAGGGGCATTATCCCAGCTTTGCAGCCAGGGAAACCAAAGCCTGAAGAGGATAAGAGCTTCATTTCAGAGGTGCCAGGCAGTCGCCTACTGTGAGCCTTGTGGAAGACCACAGGCGTTTGGAGAACTGGAGCTCCCATCTCACTCAAGTGTTGTTCAGCAGGAAAACACTCATCTTGGAGAAGCGCTGAGAGAGTTTGATAGAAGGGTCCATGTCTGGGACTGACATGGGCTGGGTGGGTTGCTGCCATATCACCTCCCCAGTGGTACAGGGCAAAGGCGAGAGGGATGCTCGGAGGCTCCCAGCCAGCGGGGATGGGAAGGAGGTGGGTGTTTTAGGAGGGAACACAGTGGTTGTTTGACAGAGCTGAGACCACACAATGGCTGGTGGCTTCACGTGTGTCTCTGGAGCAGAGGGGGGTGATGAGATACATACCATTTGCATGCCTGCGCTCTGGCTTGATGTGGTCTTGCCGAGTGAATCAAAGCTTTTGCTTTGAAGGCAGCAGAGGGGGAAGGGGCTGTCTTTGTTCTGCTCTTTGGAGAGCGCTGGAAATCCTTCAGCCCAGAAGACTACACCCTTCATTACCCTCTGGGTTATTGGCCCCAGATTGGAAGTATGGCTCTGTCATGTGAAGTATTTGATTATTTATACAGTTAATGTTTAACAGAGTTGGAGTATTAGAATTCAACAGGGACGAGCTTCCAACTTTGCATGGTTAAGGACTAATAAAGCTTCTCTGACCCAGCGTTGTCCTTTCACTGGAGGCGATTTTTCTCATTAGCTTTGGAGTGTTAAAAAGAGATCTCCTGTATCTGAGGCACGTTGATCTGTTGGCTTCAGACAAAGGGAACGTGCGAAAGTGTTAGCTTGAATATCCAATTGGCGCAGATGCAGGCGGACAAAAATTACATGGTGAGTTTAATTGGTGTCTTCAATGGCAGTAGCTGAGTTCAGCAGCATCTGCCTTGGAGAATGGGTGATGCCCGCAGCCTGTTCTGGGTGAGGAGGAGCAGAATGCAGGCTGGACAAATGAGGGACTGGAAAGTGAAGGGTAGGAAGAGGCTGGGCTGCCCAGCATTGGCTTTGCTGCTTGCACCAGCCTCCACTGTACTGTTTCGGCTGTCAACTCACTGTAGGAGAGCCTGGAAATATCAATGGTGACCCTTTGGTCATTGCATCTTACAGGAGTATTGAGCTGGGATAGCATTTCCCTAGTGTTAGGCATGGGAGTTACAAAGGTGTGCCTTGGGCAGACCTTGTGGCTGGCATGGTCCATGGGACAGTAGGAGAAGGGGACAGCGGTTGAGACTGGCTGAGCTTAACAGAGCCTGTGATGGGATTGATGTATCAATGGGCTTGGTTTTCATTTCTCTTTAGTTTAGTTTACTCAGACTTATGGGTCTGGTGGTGTCTCCCCCAACACACTTCAGGCCCATTGCCAGATCCACCAACATCTCTTGGTGGCACAGAACTCTCAAACCTTCACGTACTACCGGATGCTGAGAATGCTAGCATGGGTTTTCATACCTTTATTAAGGAGAAGGCTGATGAATAAGGGCTTTGCAGCATCCTAGAAGTCCCGCAGGGTGGAGTGGTTGTGACTGCCCTGGAGGTTTCCTCAGTGCTGTTATTCAGTGTTGCTCACTTAAAAGTCAGGTTGATTTTTAGTGAACCATCAGGACTGAAGCCGTGACTGTGAGCTCACCACTTGTATTTTAGGTGTCCTGATTATCTCCTGATTTCCCACAAACAGAGTAGCACCGGAACAGGTTGCTCAAGGAAGTTGTGGCTGCCCCATCTCTAGCAGTGTTCAAGGCCAGATTGGACGGGGCTTGAAGCAAACTGGTCTAGCAGAAGGTGTCCCTGCCCGTGGCAGGGGAGTTGGAACTGGATGATCTTAAGGTCCCTTCCAACCTAAACCATTCTGTGATTCTCTGTAATTTGCTTCTACTTCAGCCTGGTGTGGTGATGCAACCGATAACTCGCATTGCGTTGGTGACAGCCATTTTTAATCCTCTCCCATGACTGGAGAAACAATGGGAGATGTATGAAAGCAAGGTTGTTGGAGTGGCTGTTGCATGGGTGGGAGATCCAACAACTGACAATTTGCCTTTGCAAAAGTACATCGTGATTGTGATGGGAACTCTGCTTCTCATCATGCTTCCAACCACTTCTCCTCACTGTAGATGATGCAGGAAATTGTACTGAAGAGTTTCACACCTCCAGATCCACCTTCAAGCATCACCTGCTTGTTGGCTGGATGGAGCGAGACTCTGCTTTCAGCTCTCCTGGAAGTGTTGGTCCCTCTGTCTATGATGAGTTTGTCTCAAGGTTTAATGGAGTCGTTTCTCTAAACAAGGAGCTGAATTGATTTTGGAAGAATACGATATCTATGCAGGATATCGGGGTCATGATCCATGACAGCAGCCTGTAGACAGATGTGTTCGTCACTAAGATGCACTTGGCTTTTATTTCAAAATTACTAGTTTTATTTGCACATCACCTGCTAGGTCCCAAATTTGGTGCTTCTTCCCCTCAAAAATGGCTGAGCCCTCAACCTGCCTGTGGGATTTCCATCTCCTGCAGAGGAAACCCACACTGTGAAATTGGCTCCTAGGGGAAACAGCAAGTGGAAAGTGTAATCCAATGTAGAAGTATTTACTTCTTTAAAGACAAGTGGCAACCTCCTGCCCCTCCGCTGCCCCGTGTGCTCCTTTTCTAGTTCGGATTTCAATGCATTTCTTGTTTATCTTGAGGAAGCAAATGAATCAGTAATGGCAATTGCTCTTCAGAGCAAGAGGCTGCTAAAGGTTGCAGTCGTTTTAATTTGGAGTGTGTGTTGTTGCAGGAACTGTTCACTGTTAAGGCAGGCGCGTCCATGTCAGAGCCAGTAAAATATGGCCATTCCCTGGGTGCACGTGCATTGGGTGTAAAGTCTTGCAAACAGGTATCCAAGCAAGGGCTGTGGGGGGAATTAAGCTGGTCTTGCTGGGAGCTTTGGGGCTCCCATCTCCTTTAGCTCTGGGTAAGTCTGAAACCCAGCACAACTGGACGGACACATCTTCCGTGGGCAATCCCCACATTGCTCTTCCAGAGAAGCATTGTCATTGAATGTGTGGTGCCGGGCAGGTCTCTGTTTATATGCCAGAAGCTGCTTCCTTCAGACACTCATCCAAGGTAGTGCTGGGTTCAGTTTGGAGGTGGCTGGGCCCTGAGCATCGTACATACCCCTTCTGTGGGAATGTGGAGATGATGGAGCTGGCTGTGTGTGCATCAGGGTGATTCTAACACCGCCGAACAGTTAAACCTAAGAGCTCAGAAGCCGTGAGCCATGACAAGAACAGTCAGATCTGCTTAAAATGTTAGGAGCCTTGGGAAGAAAACTGAGTTTTGTTTCTGCACCTTTCTGTGCGGTTTACAACTCATCCTTGCATCCTCTTGAAGTGCCTGTGATAGTGACTCTACAGCTTGGAGCTTTTCCACCACAAGTGGTTTGATGGATGTTGTTCATCATCATGCGCTGTGGGTCGGCATCCTGGTGGGAGCTTGCAGGAGTCCAGCAGATGCTGGGATGTCAACTCCTGGAGGAGAAAACGGCCTCTTTTATTTCCTGCCTGTTCCTCATCTGCAAAACTTGTGTGTGAGGGTACTTGATGCCTGGAGGTTTCCTGCCTGGGGAGGCAGTGACAGAGGTGTGAGCTCTTTGCATCCCTTGTTCAGTGCTTCCCAGCCAACTGTCCCACAGCACTCATATCTGCTGCCAGACTCCGCTGCCTCAGTTTCCTGCCTGGGTGAAGAGGGACCCTGCTCCTGGCTCAGCACAGGGAGGTGAAGGCAGTGGGTGCCACTCCTGGGGAAGATTCCCAGCTGGAATCTGGGAGAAAGACCCCCTCCCCAAAGCCAGGACATGTCACCCACAGTGTGCGGCTGCTCTCCCTTTTCCAGAGGCGTCTGTGGACCCTCTTTGAAGGGGCAGGGGAAGATTTCCTCCCACTTCTTTCCAGTCTCCAAGTGGGAGCACTGTGTAATACTTGGGTTATGAGCTAATTAGGGCAATTCTTAAAACCCTTTGCTGAGATTGTGGGTTAAAACCGCTCTCTCTCAAATTACCAGCTTCCCTTTTCAAAGGGAAGAGAGGAGTCAACTTCCCAGTCCTCATCTGGTTTTGCTTTGTTTCTGACCCATTATGCTGAGCTCACTGCATTTTTGGTTGCTTCCAATTCCAAATTGAGATAAATCTGCTGATAACCCTCGGGCGTGTGTGGAGTCCACTGCCAGGGAGCCCTGCCTGGCTCATTCCACAAGGATCCGGGCAAACCAGGAGCTGCAAGGGGTGGTATTTCACTCCAGTGAGGCTTTCAAGTTATATTTCAGCCAGCCAGCAGATAGTTAGCTGGGATATTGCAACCTCTTCCTCTTCCTCCTTTTCTTCTTCTCCCTCCTCATCCTCCTTTTCTTTTTCCCTTTCCTCCTTTTCCTTTTCCACCTTTTCCTTTTCCTCCTTTTCCTTTTCCTCCTTTTCCTTTTCCTCCTTTTCCTTTTTCTCCTTTTCCTTCTCCTCCTTTTCCTCCTTTTCCTTCTCCTCCTTTTCCTTTTCTTCCTTTTCCTTTTCTTCCTTTTCCTTTTCTTCCTTTCCTTTTCTTCCTTTTCTTTTTCCTCCTTTTCCTTCTCCTCCCTTTCCCCTTTCTCCTTTCACCTTTACCCTTCATTACTGAAATAGGTCTGTGGTTAGAGGAGCTGTAGACTCTCCATCCACCACCAGAACATTATGCCACATGATGGGAGAATACTGCCACTGAATGTCTTACGTCACTCTTTTCCCCTTTCCTTTCAATCCTGTGTATTTAATGTTAACTGCACAATATAGGTTTCCTTTTGTTTCAATTGTGATGAATTCCAGGGAGAAGGGATGGATCGCTCCCTTGTTTTTCTTTCTACTGTAGCCCCAGCCATCCCGATGACAGATCTTGTCATTACGCAGTGTCATTTTAGATGTTTGTGCTGCACCAAACGCAAACGGGGGAGCCTGCAGTCTGGGCTGCGGATTGAATAACAATGTTTTCCCAGAATGAGAAAATCTGTGAAGTTTTTAATCAGAAACATCAGTTTCACAGAGGCGGCCCCAGCACCGCTCCCGACGCAGCAGAGCGATGGCTCATGTCTCCCTGGGTGTCAGCTTTTGTGGCCCTTCGTGTTTCTGACGGCAGCAAAGCCGTGGAGTCATCTTGAGCTTGAGAAGCGGGAGGGGTTGTGTTTTCTCCTACGTGGTGGATCCTCTGGGACAGTTTTCCAGTTGCAGACTCCTCGCTACAGCAGAGGTTGGTGATGTGTGACTAGGAGATAGTGGGGACAGTGCATGTCCGGAAGAAGAAAAGGTGGTGCTGAGGGGCTTAAAATCACTGTGCGGGAATCTGCTTCTCATGAAGTGCCTGCGTGCTAAAGATGGTGAAAACTGCTGATGCAGGAGAGCGCAGCATCTTTGTCAGGCATCTGTCTCCCAACCGCCTTCCTTTCAAGCAAGGAGGGCTGCTGGGGAAGTCTGTGCTCCGCAGACCTCCTGCTGCCTTCCTGACTTCTCAGAAGGGTCATGTGAAAGCTAATGTGATCAAAAGGGGGGTTTAAGTGTTACTTAAAGCGTGACGACTGTTCTGCAGAGGGTTTTCGTCATGCAGAGTTGGGCGATTGGCTGCTCGTCAGCTGTGACCTCAAGTTTGCTGAGGGCTCTCACCAGAGAGCGCATAGTGGCAACTGAGAACTTGTATGGGGTTGCCTCACTTAGGTTGGTCTTGTCCCTCTTTGATTTACCCTATAGTGCCTGAATGTGCTGCCTTGCTTGCCTTTGAAGTGTGTTGAGCTTCGTGGGTGGTGGTGATGGTGTTATTGAGGATCCCTTTTGTGATACCGTTTGTGGGGTTTGGGTCAATGGCCATGGCCAGGAGATGGCAAGGAGTCCAGCTGCTCTGACACAGCCTTTGGGCTCCATGGAGCTGACTCTGTAGTTATCCAAGTAATTTTCTGTGTGCTATATAGTTTAGTGGGACTGGAGGACACCCAACAAAAGCCTGGTCCTTGTGGAAGAAGCAGAGAACTCATCCACCAGCAGGTTGAGTTGGGCTTGGGAGCTGCTGCAGTACACTTGGATGCTCTTCAAGTCTCTCCACTGTTGGAGTTGGTGCTTCTCAAATACCCTCAACACACTTCACACATACAAAGGATTAAAGCCTTGCTATCTCCCAGTGTTGCATGTAAGCACTGGCATCCCTCCTGTGAGGCACGAACAGGGAATGGGGGACCGTGATGTGCGGGCAGGACTCTCATGGGAAGAGCACAGAGTCAGGATGGAGATGTGGGAAACACAACATGGCAACAAGTGTTTCCCCCTCCAAAGTGTGCTCCTGATGGAGCTCCCCATGTAGCTTACCCATTCCCAGCTCTATGCAGGTATCCCAGGGACAGGAATCATTTGCTTTCCCCTGCACTGTGGTCCAGATGTTATACCTCATGACGCAGTTATCCAGCCTCTAACTAGATGGTTCCTCTCACTTTACAGCTTATGGGTGGAAAGAAAGCTGGGGGAAAAAAAGCTTTTTCCACACAAAATCAAGGGTTTTGCTTTTCCTTCATCTCAGTTTTTGCTGGATGTTGAACTTCAGCGTCAACCTTCCCAAGCTTGACACCATCCCTCACGTCCTCTTCTGGGATAGCTCAGGTCAGGGTTGTCATCGGGGTGACCAGCCCAACCGCTGGCATGCAGCAGCTGTTTGATTGACTCCCTGTCCTGGAAGTACCTTCAGGAATAGTTAATACACTCACAAAGTTTCCCAGAGTGATTCTGGAATAAAATGTCCACAGAGGGGGCTGCTCTGGGATACCAATTGCTGAATAATTTAGTCTGCAATGAGTGGTTAATTTCCCTATGTAGAGCTGCCCTAATAAGCTCCAAAATTTAAGCTTTGTTGGTTTAGGGGCTGGTGGGGGAGAAGGAAACTGCTAAGTTTTTGTGAAGCTACTGAAGTGAGCTGAGTCCTTTAAGTATAATAATATTCCTGCAATATAAAAAACCTTTGGCTGTGGTATCCTTAGTGAAATTCAATACTAAAAAAGAAGACTATATATGTATATATTTGGGGTTATTATAAATGTGGGCTGTAAAAGTTGGTGGGAGAAGGGGGTTGTCCTGGTGCCTGGGGTCTGTGTCCAACTCCCGAATGGAGATGGAGAGCAGGAATGGCCAAACAGTGACATCTCAGTGATTCTTCCACTTTGGGGGAGCAGTTTCAATGCAGAGCCCTTTTGTTAAAAGCAAGGGTTTTGGAAGGAAGTTAATTGACCTTTTCAGCACATCTGTTGCTGAGGCCATGGCCACAAACGCTATTGAAATGCTTCTAAAATATAATGTTCATTTAACAAAATTGCCAATAACTTAGAAAGTCAGACTTTATCCTCCCTTAAAAGAAAGAGCTATTCTTAGTGGAAAATACGTCTTTTTTAGGGAAGAATTTGGAGCAGATTTTCGTATTGAATCTAGGCTGCCTCATTCCCTCAGAAGGCTTCTGAGGGCCAGGAAAATTATAACTAATAACTTCCCTATAAATTGTGGAGCTGCTATTTTAAGGTCTGGTGTCTCAGGGAGGATCAGGGTGGCGTCCTGCTTCCCTCCATTGCTGTGCGATGCCCTGGTTTGATTCTGGTCCTTGTTAAGCCGGCTGCTGGTTCTGTCCCATGTAAAACCAAAATGTGGGAAGAAAAGTCAGGAGACTCTCAGGCTTGGGTTTGGTTTTGGTTTACCATACCGGTGGACTGAGTTTGGGGTTGGGTTTGGAGGCAGCCTGCTCTGGAGGCAGTTCCGCGTTGCAAAATATGTGTTGAATGCAGTTTATCTTTGTGTATTTGGAGACAAAATCCAAAGCTGCTCCCCAGGCTGAGTCTAAGAGCTGGAAAAAGCTGCCTGTGTGGAAGAGAGGACACGTCTTGGAAATGCAGGTCAACAAGGGGAGCAGATACATAGAGAGAGAAGGATGTCTATGGCTCTGGGTGACCAAAGGGCACCCAGGAATGAGCCTTTAAGCCAGGAGCAATGGGAGAAGGGCTATGGCATGGGAGGCACTTTGCTTTTAGGGTCAGGATTGTGTTTTTGTGGGGCTAAGTTGTTGTGTGAGTTGCCACATAAAAAAGGTGAACAGCGCTGTTCCGCTCTCTTTCAACTGCCGTGAAGATCAGTGATCCCATTGTGGTGACACTTGCATGCAGGGATAAGAGGCATTTCCTTATTAAAACCCTTTTATGTACTAGAAGCCAGCTTTTCAGCTGTTGGAAATCTGGGTGGCTCCATTGAAGTTGGAAGACACTCATCCTCTTGTGTGAGTTTTGGCATCTCCCATTGGTTTCCTTGAGGCAGCCGGGGTGGTGACAGCACAGGGCTGGGTCTGCTCTACGGCAGCCTCCACTGATGGGTTGCACGAGCCCGGAAACTCCAGCAAAAGTGAATTTCCTCTTCATGGATATTTTCTTTCATGCTTGAAAACAACCCTGCGTCTGCTAAGTACAAACACCTGACCTGTAACGAGGAACCGTGCTGCTCCTTGTCCAGATACAGCTGCTCATGAACAGAGAGAGGAGGATGTTTTTGGGATGGTCACAAGGATGTGTTGCTTTTTCTCCCTTGATGCAGAGATGGTGTGTTCACTGCTACCAAAAAATATATTGCACACCCTCATCTTTCTGATTTTCTATGGTGTTAAGAAAGCTCTTTATATTCAAGCTTACCATAAAATATACTGCAGCAATATAAAGCAGAGACTTGACAGCATTTTGCCACCAGTTATTACGTGGGCAACACATGCTAGCAAAGATGCGGTGAACTCATTCGCTCTTCAAGCCCTTTTTGTTGCTTATGATGCCGCAGAAACGGCGCTTGGGTTGGTTTGTGTTAATCTGAACCGCTAGCAGAGGAATTCAGCTTGCATGGCTGCACCGTAGCAGAGGAAATCAGTCTGAGCTTTAAAACTGGTTATATTTTTACTTCTTCCCCCAAACCATATGTCTTTGGAGCAAGGGTTGCGCATCTGGGTAGATTAAAAACCCATTTGCTGGCAGAAGGATATGGAAGATGATGGTGGAAAGAGTGGTCTTTGCTTTGGGGATGGCAACAAAGACACAAACCCCCTGGCTCTTCAGGTTTGGATGGACAACAAAGAGCACTCTGGGCTGGGGGTAAAATGGGGAATATTTTTTGTGGATGTCACAGATCAGGGCTACTCATTTGGCCTTGATCCAGCCACTCCCTGAGCTGAGTAGGGGGAGGTGGAAAAAAAACCCCTCCATTTCAGGCTCCTAGATAAACAAACACCAGAAATCTCGTAAGGGTAATAATGGAAATCACTGGGAAATTGAGTTAATACAAGGGCATCTGTGTAAGTGAATGCTCGGGACAGGGAAACGGCTTTGTCATTTAACTCTAGTAGTGCTGGAGCAGATGGGAAGCGCGGTGCACTTCACGCATTAGCAGGCTCGGATAAAGAGCGAGGCAGAGGCTGGTGCTCTTGGCTGATTAGAGGTTAACAGGGATAGAAACCAGTGGATTGACTCTTCATTTGCAGGAGGTGTTGTGGGATCAGAGCAGATGGCAGAGAGAGCGTCCCTCCAGCTTACTCAGCTGCTCAGAGGAGCTTACTGCTCCCTCCAGCACAAACAGCCCCACTTGCATCTCCTTCCTCTGTTCACAGCTGCAGTTCATGCTTCTTCCATGGCCTACCCAGAGAGAGGATATTTCTCCTAAACCTGTGGCAGTTGGTGTCTGGGGCTGTAGGTATGTGTGGGGACACTTGCAGGCATGGAGCATCCTTTCCTACTCAACCGTATCCCTTTGTTACAGCTCCTTCAGTGTCAGCTTAGCTGCGGGCACAGCTCCTTCATGGGGGCTGTTAATGGTCTTTGGGGGCTATTAATGGTCTTTGTTAGCTCTGCAAAGCCAGAGGTGCTTTTCCAGGGTGGAAATGACTGGACAAGGACAGGAGCATGGTGCGGACCAGGGAGGAGGGCTGTGAGGGGAAAGGGTACAACAGAATCACACCAGTGTTCTGCTGGAGCAGCATCCTCCTGGCCAGCCATCGCCTGCCTTCTTCATCCCTGCCAAGGTCTCGTTCAACAGCAACACCTTTGCCTGTGGTCACAAAAAGAAATGGCTTTGGGGAGGAGGGAGGATGTAAATTCATAGCTCATCGACTCACTGGAAGCCTGGATTCCCTATTTTGCAAAGGAGAAATGGCAATTGATTCAGCCTTACCCTCTTTCTTTTTGTCTGCCGGCGCTCTGAAAAGGCACATTTTATCTGTGTGTGACAACACCTGCCTAGGGTGCCTCTCATTGAGCCGCTCTGAATCAAAAGAGCAACAAGAAAAGTGGGTTTAATTGCACACATCTTCAGCAGAGTCTTTCTTGCACTGGCAGCACAAAAGGCCAGCCCTGAGCTGGTTGAATGGAGCCCGGGAGGGCTGGGGTGCACCGTACTCTCCGTTACTATCGGAGGCAGATGATTCACTTTGCTGGAGCATTGTCATGTGCAAATGAGTTCATGAGCCCATCTCCTTTCCAACTGCAAGGTCAGGGACTGAGCAATTGTCAGCATCAGCCGGCTGGAGGAATTGATCTAGAAGCTGGAAAGCTTTGGGGGATGTTACTAACCTCAGCTTCCCACCGCATGAGCACACCGACACCTTCCTCCCGCGAGTGTTGTCTTCATTACAAATATTGACCAATTTTAAGTTCACTTTCAGAAAGCTGCTGTTTGGAGGCACGGAAATGTGACTGAGAATGGCTTATAAATAACACACGGTGCAGCAATTATTATTCATTGCTAGTTACGGCTTTCACACAGTGGAAAAACAAATGGTTTTTCCACTAGGAGCTGGAGCTGCAGTCCGCTTAATCACTAAAGAGCTTGGAATCGCTTTAGTTTAAAATACCTTTCCGCTGTGGTTTGGAAATTAGAAAAAAAAAGAGATATATTTGGGTCATGTTAACCTCGTGTATACGACTTGAGCTGAGTGAGAACTTCAGTTTACCCCGTCTGCGTCTGCTGTGCCCCATAAATATCCGTGTATTTGTTCCTGTTTGGTTTTGCAGAGCTCCTGCCTGCCTGAAGGCAAAGCTGCCCAAACACAGATTTGAAATGGGGTCCTGGGAGCTCTGTACCGAGTACAGGAGCAGTGAGGAGCCAAGCTGCTGTCTGCTGCAGCCACCCCTCTCTGGCCAGGGTGCAGGAGGATGTGGCTGGTGCCTTCAGGAAGCTGTGTGGATGGACTTCCCATCACATTGCTTCTAACAGAGGCTGCCCAAAACATCAGCCTCAGTTACTAGGAGGTCACTTGAGGGTTTTGACAGCCAGATGTGGGGGTGAGTTTTCTAAGTACAATGTGTGGCTGCATCCCAGGACCAGCAGTCCTTGCTCAGGGGGTGGATGTGGTGGCACGTTTCCCTCTGCAGAGCTGCTCCTTGCCCTGCTTCAGGGTTTGCACAAACGCTGAGGAAAGCCTGCAGAGGAGCCACAGTGATGTGAAGAACTGCTCCTCGCGTTACCTGTGTGTTACTGGTCCCCATCCTCTTGCGCAGTGCAGCAGCCTCAGCTGGTCTCTGCTGGTCCAGGGTGAGGCCCTAGAGATGGCTGCTGTTGTGTGAAGGCTGCCTCCCTGCCAGGATTGCATTAGCATCCCATGAAAGGCAAGCGAGTGCCGCTCCTGGGAAGAGCGAGCTCATTTTTCCGAGTGGCAAAACTTTGCGAATGACAACTGTGACTTCTTCCCGGGCTGTGGTGTGAAATCCGGGGGATGGCTGCGAGCAGCAACTGCCAGAGGGAGCAGAGCTGAGCTCTCAGGTTCCTGGCTGGTGTAGTTGTGGGGTCCCCCTCTCCCTCCTGCTGCTTGCGGCTGTTGGAGGGCTCTCAGTGACACAGGTATAGGAATGGAAGGGGTTGCACCTGGGTTTTGCTTGTTTCTGGGGTTTAAATACCTACCTGTGGTCTGCCTGTCTCTGGACTTGAACGTTGGCTTTACCTTTAGGGGTTTGCTGGAGGACTTGAGACTAAGGACATCCACAGCTTGTCTAGTGGTGGGTTGGAGCTGCAGGACACCAGTAGTTTCTCCTGATGGGTGGCTGGTGGGTATCTGGGTTAAAAATGGCCAGCTGAAAGGTTCTGCCTGCTCTTATGGAACTGGGGGAGTTTGCAAAGCCCCTTTAGTTGAGTAAGTTTAGAGGTAAAAGAATTTTTACCTTGGTTCTGTTGAGGCCTCAATGGTTGTAATAGCAAAGTCTCCTGCACTGGAGCCTCCTGCTAAAGGCCTGATCCTTTGTAGCTGTTTCAGAGTCCAGGGATCCGTGTTCCTCCCAGCCTGGGAGGTTTATCAGCTCCAAAGAGGAAAGTGTTGCCCAGCTGATGGGTTTGGAGCTCACAAACTTCCATAAGACATTTCTGGGGTGTATTTTAATTTAAGTCAGAGGCACGATGTCCTGTGGCACTAATGCAGGGAAGGTCCCTGCTCCAGTGTTTTGTCCCCATTTGATGGGTAAGTGGGATTAGGAAAAAGATGTGCTCATTGTGCCCTGTGTGCCTGTGAACATTCATTGCACCTTCCTGTGCTCTTTCTGGGGCAGATATGAAAACTCAGCTCCTTTTGCAGCCTGGATCCAAGAGACATCCACTGGGAAGCATCTGTGGTAAAAATAGGGGAGGCTGTTCTGGGGCAGGGAGGAGACGGTGTCGTTCTTGGGACAAAGCTAGGCTCCGATGGGGCATAATTAGTCTGTAGTTACAAAGATGGTATTTAATTATTTCTTTTCCATGGTTTTCAAGCCCTGGCACTGTCACTTTGCTGGCAGCAAATCAAACACCAAGTTAGCTTATGTTAAGGAACAGAAGATGAAGTCCTAGATAAGCACTCGGCTGTGGGAACATCTTAAATTGAAACATGCAGGGGGGGACAAGGAGGAGTATGTTTTTGCTCTCGGTGCTGTGCAGGCCCCATGTCTGCAGCCAGGGCTGTGTTTCTGTTTGCTGGAGTGCTGGTATCACCTGTGCCATGTGCTTCTGGGATGCAAGAGGAATGGAGAGGAGGGTACAGTGGCAGCTTTCACAGGGTATTCTTCTCCAGAGTGACCTGGAGCCTCCTAGTGACTGTAGCATCAGTTTTGGATGGACCAGGAGTGAGTGCTTTGGTGGATGATGGAGTAACCACACCATAACCTACCTTTTAACCACCACTCTTCTCTGGGATAGCGATACCCATCCCTGCTGAGCTGCCGTTCTCAGTGCCCATGGGTGCTGGAGTGCAGACTTCGCTGCAGAGCAGGGCACAGCATGGTAGCTGCAGGCTGACCTCCCATTAATGTAAATATTCCCAAACAACGCATCTGTTCCCACCAGCTTCTCTCTCCCCCTCTCACCATGTTTAATTTCTGACTAAGCTTTTGATAAATGTTTTGTGTAGAGCTCCGAGTTTATCTTAAATAGACCTGCTGCCATCATGGCTAAAATCTAAACCAACACTTGACTTAGGGCTCAAGTGCCAGATGAACTTGGCAGTTGCTGACACACCAAACGGTCCTGTTTGATGTGCAGATGCTGGCTATGAGTTGTGAGGACAGGCTCCCACACCAGATGGGGGAGTGCAGATTTTAGGGTGCCTTGAGAGCAACCTGGGAAGTATCTGGACAAATTTCCTCTCTTGAGGGGCTGGGTTCAGACCATGGTTGATGTATTTTCAGAGTTAGACCTGTCCGAAACAGGTTGTTTGGTTAAATGAGTTCCTCCAACCATACACTAGTTAGCCCAAGTGGGGTATGGCCCATGATCCTGCTAAAGTAAGCGGTTCAAGGCAGTGTTTATAGCTAGTAATTTGTCTTAGAGAGTTTTATATATATGTGCGTATGTGCCTATGGGTGTGCGTATGCATATATACATACATTCTTGCACAGGAATGTGGTTTCCAATCCTTTTAACTTGCTCAGAAAGTAAACTGGGGAGAAGCTGGCAGTGAGTCGGAGCCGCCTGCCAAGCATCGCAGACCAGAGAAGTGGTAAAACATAAACACTTTGGAGTTTATCCTCAGGATTTATATAGTTTGGCTGCTGGGGCATGGACTCGTGTGGAAGGGGGGTGCTTCTCACCCCCTGGCTATGCTGCTCCTGCGGCACTGAGCCCAGCATCTCCATAGCTGCACTTCCACTCCCAGCAGCATGCGAGCGAGAGGGTAGCGCAGGGTTGTCCATCCCTTCCCTCCTGCTCCACCATCCATATGGGGTAGGTTTCGGATGGTGGCAGCAGGACAGGTCTGCTTTCCCCCTCCCCTGCACTAAAGTAAAAGCAGACCTCCTTGATGCTTAATCAGATTTGAATGTGGTTTTTGGCGTGGCTTTAAAGAGACTGGCAGTGAATAGCTAGTTTTGATGCCATTTATTAAAAACCTCTGGTAGAATTTGTCTCGGAAAGCCTTTGTGAGAGCTGGCAAACGCACAAGGGTTTGATGCAGTTAATGTATTTTAATCTTCACACCCACCCCCCCGCTTCTTTTCTTTTGCTAATTGTAGGGCTCTCAGCTGTCTGACGCCTTCTCCAGGGGGACGGCAGGCTCTGCAGGGACTTATGCGTAAACATGGGCTTAATAAGGTTGCAGTGGCAGGGAGAAGTGAGCATCCTCTTTGGGGAGGAGGGCTGGGATGGGCAGAGTGAAGTGCTGGGGCCTGGGTACCACGCCAGGTTCTGCCATGGGGGCATAGGGTGGCCTTGACCATGTTAATTAACCTCCTGGTGCAGCTTGTTCTCCTTTGAGGAACAACACAGATGGACGGGGGAAGCAAAAATTCCCCTTTTCCAGGTGTCTGGGCAAGTGCAAAGTGTTGGTGTTGGACCTCCTCTGCAGCTGGCTCCTGGGAAGGGCTCCCCAGGCTTTCAGATTGAGGGTAATGGACATCCAGTCTTTTCTCATTGACCTTATCCCTCGCTTACTTGATGCATTCACCTTCCTTGGATCCAGAGGTCCTTACAAGCCCGTTTCATGCTTCTAACCCATGTTTGGGATGTGTTGGGACTTCTTCTTGTGGCTTGTGCCCAAAGGTGCTGCACCCCCTCATGGCACAGTGGGTGCTGTCAGGAGCACTGTACGTTTGTGTGAGTGACTTGCGCTGTCCCTGCAGCCCAAAGCATGGATCACACCAACAAGCAGCTGGCTCCCTGGCAGCAATATTTCGGGAAAAGCTCCCATGGGAGCAGCAAATATTGTGGAGCTCAAGGAACAAACAGTTTCCCCCACAGCCCATATTTTGGGCTGCACATTGCTCCTGTTTCTGCTGCATAGAAGGGCTCAGAGCTGTGGCCATGCCCTGGAGCACTCTACCTGGTTGAGGGACCGGAGTTGGAGTTGGGTTGCATTTAATTTGTGGGGGTTTTTGTCTGCCTCATCAAAGAAAAGAAAACCTGGCCTTTTTCTGCCAGCCCTCACTCACGTGAGTTGCAAATTGAGTGAGAGGGAGGCGTGGATGAAGATGAATCCCAGGAGAGAAACAGTCTGAGAGACTCTTAAACAAATGGGAACTGAGCAGCTTTGCTCTTCCCCTGGGGGTTTGGCTGTTAAATAAACTCACCGAGGAGTCTGGCTGCATCTGTGTGTTGGTGCAGAAGTGTGTTCATACGCGGGCTGGGTGTTGCTGAGTGTAAGCCACCAGGATGGCTTACATGTGTATGTGTTGGGTGGTGTGCTCCTTGACATAGCGATGCATGAGCAGCCTTGGCTGGCCTTGATCTCCTTCCAGAGTTTGCATGGGTGGCTGTGCTCAGAGGGAAGCTAATGTGGCCTTTCCCTCTTCACCTTTCCCTCTCTAGGCTTCCACCTCAGCGGGACGGTAACGGAGCCAGCGACTGCAACAGAACCAGAGGTGACCTACAAGGTGGCCATCAGCTTCGACCGCTGCAAAATAACCTCAGTGACATGCGGCTGCGGGAACAAGGACATTTTTTACTGTGCCCATGTCGTGGCGCTTTCACTGTACAGGATCCGCAAGCCGGACCAGGTCAAACTCCGTCTTCCCATCTCAGAGACCCTTTTCCAGATGAACAGGGACCAGCTCCAGAAGTTTGTTCAGTATTTGATCACGGCACATCACACCGAGGTGCTGCCCACTGCCCAGAAGTTGGCTGATGAGATCCTGTCGTCCAACTCGGAGATCAACCAAGTGCATGGTAATCCCTCCCTCCTCCTTGGGTGGTTCGGCACTGATTCGCTCCGTGTTTGGGGCTGGGGTGGTGGTTTAACAGTGGTGACCTTTGTTTGCCGTATTTGTTGCTACACAGAGGTGGCAGTGTCAAACTGATGTTAATGCATGGGTGCTGCGACCACATTGGTGTTGGCCATGCATCTCCATTCTGCCCTCTGTTCTTCTTTGTGCTCATCTGTCAAACACTGGCTTCAACAGGCAAGAAAAGGCAGAGCAGACAGGCTGGTCGTGCACAAGACAGCTCAGAGTAGGATGGAGAAACCAAGGGTGGAGGAAGGAGGCACATTTAGTCCCCAGCACAGAAGGACGTGGTGCTGGAGGTGCAGTGGGGATGTGGCTCCTCCAGTGCGCAGGGACACGATGTCAACCCAGCCCTGCACGTGTCTAAGTCAGATGCGGCTGAGCTGGTGGTAGATAAAGCTTTAATCTCCATGGGCATTAATTTGTCCATAATAAATGAGTGCCACTGTCCTGACCTACTGTACAAAGGTGGCAGAGATGTGTGCTGGGGCTTTGTGTTTGAAAGACTTCTTCCCATGGGAAGCACTGGCTGGGGGATGATGCCCATCCCAGCCCTGCTCCAGTTGCCCAGTGGCCCAGGAGGTGTCCCAGGCTTCCTGGGGCTCCCTTCATCAGCTCAAACCGGGCACTCTGGCTGTGTCTTTCAAGGAGCCCAGGAGCTGAGGTTGCCTGGGGTCTGCAACAATGAGCTGCTCCCCACTGCGCCTGTCCCTCCAGCTGTGGAACGGAGATAATAAACACTTATCTGCCAAGGCAGGGCGTTGTGAGGATTAACACCATGCCTCTTAAGTGCTCTGAAGATGAAAAGTCCCATGTGCAGCCCAAAATAGGATCTGAACTGGTTGAATCCACATGTAGAGGTGAGGCCAGGGGTCCACCTCCACCACAGGGGTGATGGCAGCTCTGATCTTGGATATTTTCCCCTCCCTCTATCTGGTCGTTCCAGCTCCTACCTTGTGAGAGGCTTTTGTCTCCCCCGCTGGCCCACATCTGCTGCCTGTGTGGTTGTGCTCTAAATTACTGGCTTTTGGGGGCGGTTCCTCATTTTTTGTCATTAAAAAAGAATGAGGAGTTGTGGTACTGCGAGAATCTGGTGAGGTCTGTTCCCTGCCCGAGCTGATCCACTGGAGCTGAGGCTGGGCAA
The DNA here is from genome assembly GCA_026283785.1 of Coracopsis vasa. Taxonomy (NCBI): domain Eukaryota; kingdom Metazoa; phylum Chordata; class Aves; order Psittaciformes; family Psittacidae; genus Coracopsis; species Coracopsis vasa. The sequence goes on along the minus strand of JANHGB010040825.1, from coordinate 26,060 downwards.
GATCCCTTCTTGGCCATTGTTTGAGGCTGCTTTCTCCTAAGCAGATTGAAGAAAAGCCTTTAAGGCTCTGAATATTTATTGCTCTGGAGTCAGCAGAAGGCTGGCGATTGGGTCTTACAAAGATACAAATGTTGGCTCCGGTTCAATACCTGCCTCTTGTTTTTACAAGTGGCTTTAAAAACACAGCAAAAATTCTCTGTCCCGTCACACTCGTGCGAATTCACGCTCTCCAGCGTGTGATTTTGAGCCGACAGAGACGCTGTTGACTTACCCAGCAGAAGGTAGCACCTATCCCACACCCGTGTGACTGCCTGGCTGGGGGCACAAGTGAGTAAATGCCTCTGCAAGCAGGACTCAGCCTTGTCTCATCCTGGGGGAGGATCCAGATCAGCCTTAGGATGATGAAATGATCTTAAGATGATCTAAGAATCATAGGTGTTGCACCCTGTGAAAAGGAAGGCTGAAGAGCCCTTCACATTCAGGTTCAGAATGATGTTGTCCAGGACTTTGGCTCTCAATCCTGAACAGTGGTTTAAGCTTTGCCCTCCTTGTCCTGTCGATGAAGCACAGCTGCAGTGCAACTACATCACAGAGCTACTTGAGCAATGATCTCAGGGTGAGGAGTAAGCCCCAAGTGTGTGGGGCTGCATATAAGAGCAGTTTTGGGGTTCCCGCTGGAAGGGATCCAGATTTTCCCCCACGTTGCCGTTCCCAGTTGTGGTTCATGCAGGATTGCTCATCCTGGGATTTGAAATTCTTTAATCATTGAGCTTTATGGACTTATGTGTGCATTGCTTGTCTGTGTCTAGTTCAGACCCTTGGGGTCACACCTTTGTTCACCTTGGGGTTAAGGTCAGAGTGGATTTTGGCTGGCTAACCTCTGCAGCCCAAACAGTAACCCAGTGTGTGCATTGGACACCTGAGGTTATTACCCCTTGGAGCAAGAACAGCCTCTCCAGAAATCCTTTCATTTTTCCCCCCATTTCTTATGAGGAGAGCTCTGTTGAGCTTCAGATCAGCATCAAGTCTTCCCCACCTGCCTTTAGTCACCCAAAGGGCTGCTCCTTCTGCATCGATGGTGAGCACGTGTGACAAAGGAGCTGATTCTGCACCTCGGGAGCGCTCCAGGCTGGCTGGGGAATGCCCCTTGTGCAAGGAGATTGTCTGGTTGTGTAAAATAAGGCTTTTCAGGGCTGCTCCTTCTCCCCCTGCAGAGCCTGAACGGCAAAGAAAATCACAGGCCATTGTCTGGCACGCTCGTCTCGGGGCGTCAGAGCTTTGTTCCTTGCAGGAGTCTGTAGCTGCGGGCTGTGCGCCGCATGCCGATCTTCCCGGCTGCCTTCCTAGAAGGAAATGCAAACTATCCAGTAATGATGGAGCCCTGGAGCGCAGCCAAGGCGCTCGCGTGTTCTCGAAGGATTCAATCCGAGCGCAGCGCTCTAGGTGTGCCTGCCGCTCTGCTCCCCACTTGACCTCTGCCTGCTTAACTGGGTCACATCTCTGCTCTCAGAGCCGGCTGCAAAGGGCAGCGTGCTCACAATGACAGCGTCTCATGTGTCTGACACCTCCGCGTCTGAAGTGGCCGCTGGAGTGAGGACACCGGGGTGGGTTTCAGTGCTGCTGCGTCCCCTCCCCGAGTGTGTTCCTGCTTGGGGACAAAGCCAGTGGCATGACTGTGCGGCATGCAGCAAGGCTGGCGTTGCACCACTGAATGTGACTCGTGGCTGTGTGGCCTTTCGTGCTGGGGACCTGCAGCTAGAGAGCTTGGATCCAACAGCCAGGCCTCCAATGGAGTGAGGAGCATCCCTTGGTAGCCACCGTGGTACCCTGCTGCCTCCACTCTTCCGAGAGCATCAGCTCAGGGTTCCCATTGATTTGCCCTTGGGACAACCTGGCCCTGGGGAAATGCAAGCTGAGAAAGTGGCTCGGGCCACTGGCCATGCTGGGATGTGCTGGGGTAAGTGCAGCTTTGCCACTGTGGGGGGGTTCTGTGCTCTGCTACCATGAAACATGGGAAGAGTGTCTCCTTCTGAGGTGCAAACGAGGAGCAGAGAGTGGTTGCTTCGGTGCAGTAAAGTATTGCAGAGAGGGCCAGGAGGTACTGGAGAAGACAAGGCTGTGAAAAAGACCTGGAATGGGAATTATAGGCAGAGAAGGGAATGTGGGGGCCAAAAGCAAGCAGTGTGGAGGAGGGGGAACTCAGAAGCACCAATGGGTCCTGATAGCAACACTGGGTTTCCTACTCTCACTGCGGGTCTCCAACACCCATTAGCAGCGAGTGCTCAGGGTCCGAGCCATCCAGCAGACTTGGAAGGTTGCATTCATCTCCTTTTGTGTTCTGGCACAGCTTGTAGGGAATGATTTGGATTTGTTTTAAGAGGAAGACAGGATCAGTGTGGGGCGTGCAGAAGAAAGCTGCTCGCAGAAACATCCTTTGAGCCTGTGATTGGGATGTATTGGGACTTTGGAGGCAAATGTTAGATTATTCCTGAGGGCAGAAGCAGTTTGTGGCCAAGAAAGGAGAGGAGGCTGATGGAAATCACTGCAGGGCCAGAGACAGTGGTCATTAAAATCTTTAATTAGAAGCTTAAAGACAGGAGTGGCAGCTCTGATGACTGTGGGCCCAGAAGACTTGGGGCTTAGAGGTATCCTTTGTGTATCCTCAGTGAAGTCTGTCCCTTCCTTCAGTGGGTAAGGAACAGGAGGATTTGGCAGCTCTGGTGTTTGCAGCTTGGTAACTCACCCTGCTTGAGCAGCATGGCAGGGAGAGCTGCTGCCCTCAGCCCAGGAGATGTGGTCGGGGCAGTCTGTCTGCCCCACGGAAATGCCAGCGGGTCACACAGTGTCTGTGACACTCAGCCGATGCTATCAAAAGGCTTGGGATACTCTTCTCAGCCAGAAGTGGGAAGAGCCACAAAACCTCTGCTGTTTTGCAGTGCAAGAGCAGCTCCCTCCGAGGAGAAGCCAGTGTAGAGTCAGCGTGAATCACCAAGGGGCCTCTGTGGTCCTGCAGGACCTTCCTCGGAGCTTCCTTGGAGGAGAGGACTCTTGGTGGGGATGGCTGCTCAGGATGTTATGGGAAAACCAGATCTGCTTATGCAAAAGCCTGAAGGAGCCCCCTGCTTCCTCTTTTCACTTTTATCCCAGATGTGTTCTTGACCACCTTAAGCCCTTCCTTCAGTTCCTGGACTAATACTGTCCTTCACTTGTTGGTCCGTCTTGCTCTTAGGCACAGCAAGTTGGCTGTGTGGAAAGTCCCTGCCTGCTTATCCTGTCACACTGTGCCAGGGCTGATGTTTGAGGAGTCCTCAGGCAGTCTTTAACTTTGAGATCATCCCACGACAGCATCTGGAGGGCAGCACCAGTAAATCTGTTTGAAGTTCTGCCTGCCCACTGGGGATGAGGAGAAGGTCAGGTCTCCAGGGGATTCTTGTTCCTTGTTGCTGAGCTGATGTGAATGTAAGGGAAAATAACACACCTGAGTGCTGGAAATAAAGCCTCAGTTGGCAGCTCTTCTCCCTTGTCTTGCAGAGCTATGGGGGTTACTGAATTACCCCAGACCATATGTGTGATGCTTGACAAGTTGGCTTCCAGCTTGACAAGCTGGACCCAACACTGGTATCAGCTGGACCAGAGAACTCCTGGCCATCATGCTGGGAGCTGGTCTGGCTTCATTTGCCCCATGGCTGTGAGATGGGTGTGAATCTTCAGGCCACCCTGGAGGCTCCATCCAACCTGCCTCCCCTTGAAAACGAACCAGGAGCCTTGGCGGAGCTTGACTCTTGGCTTCGCTGCTATTTTTAAGCCCTTGTTGTTAGAGTTCATTTCCTTTCTGGTGCCTGGTTATTTTCTCTCTGAGGTTTTCTGCTGTTTGTTTATTTGCTCATGTCCTTCCCACCCCCTGCCCGGAGCTGTTCCTTCATGTCTGTTTTCTCTCTGGACGCCAGAGAGGCAGCCTGGAGGCATTCAGCAACACCACCACGTGCGGTCATGAGATGGCCCTTGTGAACTGCTACCACGACGGCCAGCCCTGCTCCGGGCTCTGTGGCTCAACCAGCTGGCAGAGCCCTCCCCGAGACCAGCAACCACAGGACCAGCATGGCCAGATACTGAGCAACCAGTGTGTGCTGGGCACAGTCAGCGGGGATGACTGTGAGGGAGATGGCCAGGGTGGCCGCCTGCATCCCTGGGTTGCTTTTACCATCAGCTCCAGGCACTAGATAATTACCCTTTTTCCTTTGTGTCACAATTCCTGCTCCAGGTGAGATGCTCTGGAGTGCTTCCCATGCTGCCTTCCTGATGTATCTCCCCCTTCTTGGTTTTAGGATCTAGCATTCAGGATGCGCCAATGCCTTGGCATGACCCATGAGGTCCCACCACCTCCTCAGCCCTGGAAACCTTCTGCTTTCCAGTCCAGGAGCACATTTTGCTTCCTTCATGGTGGGCAGCTAATTTCTAAGCAAAGCATTGAATTTTCCATGCCTGGCTTCATTCTGTTTTCTAATTTGTAGATTTTTCCAGTCCTTATTTCTCAGTCTTTGTATCCGCCCGGAGAAGCCTGGCTTGGCTGTCAAACAGTTAAATCCCGAGCCCACAGTGAGGGGGAGGCCTGCTTGGAGTGTGATGGATTGCATTTTTATCTCTGTTTCTACAGCCAATGTAAACGGGCTGGTGAAACACTCTTTCCACTCAAGATGTGCAATGGTGTTTCCTTAAATCTGAATCCGGCAGGACCAAGATCCAGCACATCTGAAACAGGGCTCTTTGGAGCAGGAATGCTGCTATATGAGAAATGTGTTACGCAGGCACTGGGCTGTTTTACATGCCGTTCCCTGCTCCTTTGGAGCCGAGACATGGAATCACTCATCGGCTGCGTCACGGCGTGCTGCTGCCGAAGCCCCCACGGTGTGAACATTGGCAAAGGGAAGTGGACAAATCCTGCCATTAATATTTAAACCCAGCACAAATCCCGTTGTTTGCTCTTAAATGTTTATCCAGCTCCCTGGTGTAATTGGGCAGCCCGTTATCTGCTGGGTTGCGTTGCACATGTGGGAATCTGCTATTACAACCCTCTCCCTGAATCTTTTATAGGAGAGCAAAACGCATTTACAAGCAAATTTAGGTTTTATTTGGAGGCGTGTTGCTAATTTGGCTGCGGCCCGAACCCCAACGTGCGAAGTGCTCAATGTGTTGCGTGGGATGAGGAGGTTTTATTTAGCTGCACACTTCTTTCCTCGCTGCTTGGGCTTTCCATCACTCACGCTATGTGTGAGCGGCGAGCGCTGAGGGTAGCCCTGGGAACCCCAGAGAAGCGCAGCCACATTTTGCATCCTGCTAACTCCGACACCTTTATGTGTCACATCGGCCTCCACGAGGGACCAAGGATGAGCTGAGCTTCAGTGGGATGTGTCACCCCAGGCATCCACACTCTCCTGGTCCTTATACATGCAAGCAGCTGACCCTATAGAGGCAGCAAAGATGGGTTGGCTGGTCTGCATAGCTGCAGCTGGGAATGGCGGGCAGGATGGTGGGGAGGAGGATATTAAGAGTGTGATCGTCTGGGATACCTCAGCGATATGGCTGGATAAGCACTCGTGGTAGACAGATTAGTCATTGGTTCCTGATAGGGGATAATCACTGGCTTGTCTGCTCTTTATCTGGGAGATAAGGATGGGGTTGGAGGAGGGAAGGAAAAGGCAGAGAAAAGCTGAGATGACCAGGATGGGCTGTCCCTGACGTTGTGATCCCTCGTGACTTATGGAAGGGCTTGGCCACCAGCGCTAGGGGAGCAGGATCAGGGCACATGTGGGGCTGTAAGGTGAAAGCCCTTGTGCTCATCCAGGGGCTGTGATTTCCTTTCTGCTGCCTCAGCTCCCATCCCAATTATGTGGTTGTGTTGCCTATAAATTATTCTGCAGAGGGAGGAGCAGCATCCTGTCCCTTCAGCACGGTGCAGGCTGCGCCTTGAGCTTGCTGGAACCGCTCTTGGGCAGCGACTGTTAGCAGAAATTAAAGGAGTTTTGTAAAGGACATTACATACAAATAGCTGTATCTTAGCGGGTCAGGAGCATTCTCAACCTTTGCCAGAGGAGCAAAACCCCTCGGGTTGATGTCCTTTCACTTACAAGCCAAGAAGAGACAGTTGCTCTGCTGAGCAGGCATCCTGGAGCTTGATTTCCATGAATTGCTTTTGAGCTCCTGGTTGCAGGGAGCTGAGGTGTGCGCAGCATCCAGAGCTTTCTCCAGATGAAAGCAGTGTCTGCTCCCCAACCAGATCCCGGTTGAATGGGGAAGACATCATTAAGATTTAATTGGGAATGTGTCAGCTACAGCATCCCTTGGCTGTCTGTGCAGCACCTTGCTTTTCCTGTGCTGACCCCCTTCCTCTCTTGAGAAGGAGATGAGAGAAGCAAACCAAAGTGGAGCGGAGCATCCTCCAGCCATATCAGTCCCTCCTTGGCACTGGTTTTCCCTGAGGAGTTTCTGCAGAGCAGGACTCAAAAGCAGGGAGCCAAAAAGCTGAGCTTCTGTTCCCTTTTGCACTCCTGGCTGCTCGCTGGATCTGTGCTGCTGCCTGCCCCGTGAGCTCGAGAAGCTGGGGCAATGCTGGGAAGTAGGGCAGAGCTCGGGAGGGGAAATGGGAATTGAAAGGGGCAAGGCGAGGGGAGGTGGATTCAAGCTGTTGTTTAAAGCACTTGTGGGGTTTTCTCTGCAGTTTTTTTGTTCTCTGGAAGATGAAATGCAGGCTGTGAACACAAGTGTGTGTCTGCCAAAGGCCCTGCTCTGGCTACAGTTTGCTCTTTGAAGGATTATTGATCGTTTGCTCTTTCCAGCAGAGGGTCTCTCCCAGACAGGTACACTGATGCGCAGGGATGTGTCCCCTGTCCTGAAGCAAATGAGGGGCAGGACGAGGTGTTTAACCCAGAGCTCTGGAGCCCCAGTGCAGTGGTGCCTTTGTTAGATTGTTCCTAACGTGGGGAAGGGCTTGCAGGAATTGGAGCTTTACTGATGCTTAAACAAACCAGTGATGTGAAGCAGGAGGAGATGCACCCTGGGCAATCCCTGGAGTCAGGCAGCACTCTGGGTACTGCAGCTGCATTGCCTGCACCCCTGGGGCTTTGACCTGTACTGGGTCAGCCTCGCCGGGTGCAGAGGAAGAGGGGCTGGCATTAACCCTGTGGTCAGGATCCTTCCTGATGGCTGAGCTGTGAAGGAGAGCATGATGCTGCCAGCTGGGGCTCACTGCCTGGGAACCTGGTTGGTTTTCCCACACCTCAGCTGATAAAATAGAGGTGGGTCCATATATAACAGAGGTAGGTTCACTTCTTGCTGGTGGGACTGCTGCTCTAAACACATTTGTCTCTTTTCTCCTCCCTCCCCATGCCCCCAGGCGCTCCCGACCCCACTGCTGGGGCCAGCATTGACGACGAGAACTGCTGGCACTTGGACGAGGAGCAAGTCCGAGAGCAGGTGAAGCTGTTCCTATCTCAGGGAGGGTACTACGGCTCGGGGAAGCAGCTCAACTCCATGTTTGCCAAGGTGAGGAGGAGCCCGCTGCTCTCTCCCCTCTCCGCTCGGCGTGTCACGTAGCCGGCAGCTCGCCGGCTGCCCTGGCAGGGTGCCCGTCACAGCTGGGAATCTCTGCTCCAGTGCCTTCTCGCCTGGTCACGGAGCAGGCGGTTGTAATCCAGGCTCTGGGTCAGGCCTGCGTTGTCTCACCCGCCCTCCTGGCAGGTCCTTTCCTCCCTCGCCATGGGCTTGCCATGATTCCCGTGCGAGGAAAGGCTTTTCCCCATCTCCCCATCAGTATGGTGGAGGGAAGGCCAGCCCTGCGGAGCAAACCGAGACCACGCAGAGGTGGCACCAGCCTGCGGGTTCTTCCCTTTCTTTGCAGAAGGGCCTTGTTTTCATTTTCTTGATTGCTTGGTCCTCTTCACAGCCTACGCTGTGGCTGCTGCACAGCTGAATTCCAACCAGCCACGTCATGAGTATTATAATGTATGGCTATACTTGGAACTGGATGATCTTAAGGTCCTTTCGAACCCAAACCATTCTGTGATTCTATAATTATACATATATGTATATATTGAGAGTCTGGACCCCCATTCTGAGGGAACCGTGGGTTGCCAGCCGCGTGATGATGTCTTAAAACAGCTCTGAGGGGTCATGGTTTGTCTCACAAAAGACCTTCACTCTGTCCTTCCCAGGTCCGGGAGATGCTGCGCATGAGGGACTCCAACGGGGCCAGGATGCTGACATTGATAACGGAGCAGTTCATGGCTGATCCTCGGCTCTCCCTCTGGAGGCAGCAGGGAACAGGCATAACGGAGAAGTGCCGGCAGCTCTGGGATGAGCTGGGTAAGGGTCACCACCTTGCAGAGAGCAGCAGCAGGGTTGCCTGGGCTGCTGGGCCAGCAGACATCATCCCAGAGGCCTTGAGGCTCTTTTTGGGGGGCAGAGGCCCTGAGAGATGGCAGGAGCTTACTCTATCCCCTGCTGGGGAAATACTTGTGGAACAGCTGGATCAGGCTCAGACTACGCAGTTCAGCACCTTAAACCAGCCCCTCTCCTGCAAAGGGGTCAAGGATCATCATCCATATGTAAAACGTGGCTGCTCCCATGCTTACAGCAGCCTGGTGTTTGGGGTGCTGCCCTGAAGCCTTGGCAAGGGACGACACAGGGTCTGGTGAGCTCCGAAGGCTGGATGTAGCCTGGACATGGCAGTGCTATTCCTGGAGGAGGAAAGGCAGGTTCTCAAGTCTCATCCAGTCTAACAGATTTCTGCCTGCTCTGGTGCACATTTCCAGGGTAAGGGGATAGGATGGGCAGCGCAGGGCCTGGCTTGAAGGGAAGTGCAGTTCTGGGTAGTTCTAGCTAAGCATCTTAGACACCGGCTCAGCTGGCTGACACTGTAATATCATTAGAATGAAACATTTAGATGACGTGGGCCCAGGGAGGTTGGTTGTGTGGTGGAGTTAACCCAGCAGTTCTGCTAACTTGGGCTAACACATCTTGTTATGGCTATGACTTGTGCCATAGTGAATTTGAGCTTCTGTGCTGCCTGCTGGTCAGAGGTGCTGTGTAAGGACAAGGGCTCATGGGCTGGGACCAAAGGGATGTTGTAGAGCTGGAAGAAGCAGGAAGGTGATCCAGGGTCTTGAGCAGCTGAAACTGCAGCTGGGATCCCAGGTCCTCCTACCAAGTGCCCAATGAATGCAGACATAGCTGTGAGACTGGAGAGCCTGACCAAACAATGCAGACAAGGGCCGGGCAGGGGTGGGATGTCTTGCTTCTGTGTGAGGTTCTCTGGATGGAAATAACCATACCAGCTCTGGAGGGCTCATCTGTGCTTGCTTGCCAAGAAGATATTTCCAGGATTTTGGGACGCTGCAGCTAGATGTTTGGATATGTGAGAATCCTGAAGACATGGCCAAATCCACCAAGCCAGACTTTCCACATGGAAGAAAGCAAACACATCGGTGAAATGTGGATGGATGGGTGTCAGGGCAGGCCTGGACACAGGAAACAATTCGTCCAGGTTATTTGGTCAGGATTCGAACCCACCATCCAAGCCAAGAGCCCTCCCTCCCTGCACACAGGAGGCAGGAGTGGTTGGGTTTCAGTCTCAGCCATGCAGGGACCACATTGCTGTGCGTGGTTTTGGTTGACAAGAGTGGGAGGAGGTGACAGCACGTCCCCGTCAGCAGATGGCAAGGTGGCCATGGAACGTCAGGGCCCTACCAAGGCTGGATCAGTGTGACAGCAGGTGAAGCATGGTGCCAGCCAATGCACGTCAGAGCAAGCGGCTTGCCTGGCATAGGAAGGGCATGCAGGAGGGTCTGGATATCTCCATGCTGAAGAGAAGCCCCTGCAGAGGATGGGTTGATGGTCCAAGAAGCGGCTCCAGGGCAGGATGTGCATGGACTAGACTCGAAAGTAGGGGTTATTCCCCCCATTTTACAGAACCCTTTTGGATTTAGCCTTGGGCAGCATTTGCTGCAGGTGCAGAGCATCCTTCTGAATCAGTTTGGGTTGGAAGTGACCTTCAAAGGTCATCTAGTCCACCCCCCCTCCAATGAGCAGGAGCAGCTTCAACCAGATCAGGTTGCCCAGGACCACATCCAGCCTGGCCTTGAATGTCTCCAGGGATGGGGCATCCACCACCAATCTGGGCAGCCTGTGCCAGTGTTTTACCACCCTCATTGTAATGAATTTCATCCTTGTCCAGCCTGAATCTCCTCTTTTAGTTTAAACCCATCACCCCTCGTCCTGTCGCAACAGGCTCTGCTGAAGTCTCTCCCCATCTTTCTTATAGGCCCCCTTTAAGAACTGAAAGGCTGCAATAAGCTCTCCCCAGTCTTCATTTCTCCAGGCTGAGCAACCCCAACTCTCTCAGCCTTTCCTCATAGGAGAGATGCTCCATCCCTCTGATCATTTTCATGGCCTCTTGTGGACTCTCTCCAGCAGCTCCATGTCTTCCCCATACTGAGGACTCCAGAGCTGGATGCAGTATTCCAGGTGGGGTCTCACCAGAGCAGAGTAGAGGGACAGAATCACCTCCCTTGACTTGATGGAGGCACAGAGGGACCAGACCTGCAGTGAGTTGGGGTGCGCACCAGTAATGGCCATTAGCAGTGCAGAGAGATGTCCCAAGCCATCACTGGATGGGTAACAGTAGCTGGGGCACGTGGGGCAGTGAAGGCATGTTGTCCAACCGCCTGTGGGCTGCAGATGCCAAAGCTGCCCAGTGTTACTGCTGCTGCCAAGGGGAGGGATTAGGGGCCTGTTGCTAGCTGCTGCGGGAAGCCCCGGCGCAGCCCGTGTTCCCCCGCCACGTGGGAGAGGAAAACGGGCCTCACAGAAATGATTTTGGGCACGTGTTTAATAATTAATCATCGATTTTAGCAAAGGCTGCATCACAGACCTGCGTGGGATTGGAGGAAGATCAGCCCTAAAGAAGATTGTGGATTTATGCTGGGGGAAATGTAAAGGATTTTGCAGGATTTCGGAGTTTTAAAAGGGTGGAAAAAAAAAAAAAGGAAAGAATTAAATCGATAAAAATGGCATCGTTTGCTTGTGCTCGTGCTGCCAACTGAGCATCTACTGCCCCGGCTGCTGGGGAGCCAAAGGAAGGACCTGCTGGATGGAGAGCTCTGCAGCGTGGGAGCATTTGCCCTGGCGCATTAGTACTTACGATTAAAGCCTAATTACAGAAAATAGACGAAAAACCAGCCGAAGTGCAGCCTGACCTTAATCTGCCCGCAGACGGGTTTATTTATCCCGGCCACTTGTTTACAGTGGGGAATTTCAGCAGATTAAGCCGGGGAGCGACCCTGTGGGAAACAGGAGAGTTTCTTTGATGGTTTGGAAACTCGGGAGCGCCTGGCCTCTCCGGGGCTGGCAGCCGGGACCGCTGGGCTGGGAAGGCTCCGACCCCCCCGCCCCTTGTCCCTGCACCCAGCCCCGTCATCAAAAAGCATTTTTGTTTAGAGGCTTAGCTTAATCGTGATCTGCCGCTTTGTTCCGTGCTTAACCTCCTGCCATCGGAAAGTTCAGATGAAGGTTTCTGCAGCATGTGAACAGGCACAGCCTGACCCAGCCTGCCGTTCTGGCTCAGGACAGGAGTCACTTGTGCTGTCAGCTGATGTCACTTGACCATAGGGCTCAGAAAACCCCTCTTTTCCATCTCTCAGATAACAATTGTGGCTGAGACAGATGCAAATCTCTCCTGCCTCCTTGTCCCCACCTCCCCACCACAGCTTCCCGTCTGCAGGAGAGCCCAGGGGCACAGCGTTTTGACAGGCAGGGGATGCCTCAGAGGGCTCCCAAAAATAGGCTGCAAAGTCATGAGGCTTCCCAGGATCATACCTTAGCCAAGCTAATCCAGTGGGCGCATCCGATTCCTGCGGGTGGCAGAGTTTTGTGCCCTCAGGGTGGCAGTGAGCAGGCACTCACTGCTCAGCTGAGGAACAGTCACCACAGCCTTAAGGAAGACTCATTTTCTGGTGCTATGACCTAATTTAGTCAAAGATGCTGTGTCCATGCAGCCCCTATGGAGCCTGCAGGAGCCTGCAGTGTGACATAGACCTGCACTGGGAAGAATGGGCCCTGAAAGCCCCTAAAGAGATAGGCTTTCTCTTGTGCATGCATTAATCACTGATATTGCAGCTCAGAAGTCTCATTCCTCCTTGTTCATCAGAAAGGAGTGGGATTTCAGTGGGATTTCCTGGAAGCAGCAGAGCTGAGACGTGGATGGAGCTGGACCATGAAAGGGCTGCTTTTTGTATTTGCTGATCTTCAGTGCCTATGGTTGCTTTTCCCGTTCCTGGGTGCAATGCTGCTGCCACCATCTGTGTTGTGACACCGTGATGTCTCTTCTGCCAAGCCAAGCCATTCCAAGGAGCTGGAGCACAGCCTCTAAGCCTTATTAATGATTTGAACCAGAGATGTCCACCAAGTCGCAACCATCAGAGGACCCAGGAGATGCACGCCAAGACCACCACCAAAGCTCAGCTATAACCCGGAGGAGCAGGGAGTGAAGCTGGATGAGGACATCACTGCTCAGCCTGGTTCTGCCTCACGTCTGCCTGTGTCAGAGCTGCAGCCTCACTTGAAGCTGTTTGGCTCAACTCATGGCTGTGCAGCTGGGAGCTGCCTCACAAAACAGTGAGCGAGGGAGATGGTTTGGGCATGTGGAGGAATCCCATCGCCAGCAGCAGAGCCGTATCGGGTCATGTTGTCCTGATGCTGGCCGTCATTTTGGGATGGGAACATTGGCTCTGGGAGTGATGGAGATGTGGGGGAGAGCAGCTGGCTGGGTGGGGAGGAGGAAGATGCTCCAGGTCTCTGCTGGGCCTATGGAGGAGAAGCAGAAGAGGGTGTTTCTGTGGCAGGCTAGGCTGTCCTGTGTGTGTGGCAGGCTCCAGTGTGGGCAGAGAGAGGAGCAGCACAGGGGGGATCCCTGGGGACATTGCACAGCTCTCCCACCCCACAGGGCAGGCACAAGGGAGGGGACACGCTGTATCCTGGCAGCCTTGCAGGGAGGTTTGGGCAGAAATGCAATTAGCTAAAGGACAGTTCCTAAGTTTGTACTTATTTAGGTGGTCGCAGCCGTTTTCAGAGCAGTGGGTGACCCAGGAGAGTCAGCAAGGCTCAGCTCGCAGCACCAGCATCAGCCCTGTCTTGTGAAAGGATGAGTTGGATCTTGATGACACCAGATGTCCTTGGGCCTGGGTTTGCCTGTCACGCAGCAGACAGCATCATCAGGCCTGTGAGGTCTCATGACAGGGGTGTCAGCATGGGTGTCCTGCTGATGGGCACCTCTGCTTGCGAGATTGGAGGGCTCTTGCCTGCATGACATCAAGCCAAGTTCCAGGTTCCTCTGCTGGTTCCTCTGCAGGCTCTGGGGGTTATTTGGGATTAAAAAAAGAAAAAGGGAAGGAAAAAAAAAAAAAGGAAGAAAATACACCAAATCTCCTTTTTAAATAGTTGAATGCAAATGGCCTGAAGAACAATGGCAGATGAAATAGCATTCGGAGCGGGCTTTAAAGCACTTGGAACGTGGGTAGGATCAAAATCAGGTTAGTCTTTGGAGATAGAGACTCTGCAGCTTGCCAGAGTGTTTTTAAGCATGCTTTGATGTGTAGTTCAAACACTAGATTTGTCCTGGCAGACAGAAGCACTCACAAATTCATACACAGCCGCTCTCTCCTTCCCTCCTCCCCACTGTCCCCCATCTCAGGAGATTATAATTTAGCTTCATTACAGAGGAGTTTTACTGTATTTAAGAGCTGTGTAAATCCCCCTCCTGGGTCCGTGCATTACGCTGAAAGGAGTTTACCAACACCGATGAAACCTTGCAGGCTCTCGTGGCAGCAGAAGAGCTTTGCCCCGTGGGTCCGGTGGTGGCACCTCCTTGATTCCTTGGCTTTGTTTAGGGGCGCTGTGGGTGTGCGTGGTGTTAAACCCGCACTGCAAGCTGGAAGAGAAGTCCTGCTGGCTCCGGCAGCTGCGCAAGTGGGGCGAGATGGATGTGTGTCCCCTGGAAGATGGCAATTACGGTAACGAGCTTCCCAACATCACCAACGCGCTTACGCAGAGCTCTGGTCACAGCCAAGGTGAGTCCGGGCAGGGAGTGGAAATGCAGGCAGGGTCTGGGTCACAACTCACCCCAAAGTCAAGAAACCGAAGTTCACCCGTGGTGATGTGTGCGGGAGTCATGGGAATACAAAACGTTTCTTGGAGATGTTTGGGTCTTCGCTGCATCTTGGTGAAGTTGCCTCTATTTTGAGCATCAAATTAGAGGCCTTTTAAAAGCAATTTGACTTTGGGGGAGTTTAGACCCCTATGGTCTGGTTTGGGTATGCAGTTCTACAGAAAACCTGCGCTGCTTGAGTTGGAGAGGAGCTGAGCTTGGAAGCCCTGGCTGTACTGTGGGAGTGAAGAGTTGGAGATGATGCACAGCCCCTTTCTCAACCCTTGAGCCTTGCTTATGGGCTGTGATTCAGGTGGTAGATAAGGCATTAGCCAGGAATGTTAAATGCAGTTCATGTGCAGAGCTCAAACGGAGCAATGTAGTTATGGGGTTGTTTCTTAGTGCCAAAATATTTCCTTAACCCTGACAAAGCATTGGATCCCTTTAAATTTAACCACTTGTCCACTTTGCACAACAGGAAGAGGGAAATTAATTGAAAATTACTGCTCTTACTGTACCTCCATCTGCTGTGCTGGAATTACTCTCTGATGTGTTATGTGTGACGAAAGTGGGAAGAGGACAGGTTGGCAGCCATGCCATGAAGGAAACTTCACTCTCCTGGGTGGGATTAGCCCCACAGCAGGGGTTCAGGAGGGTGGCCACGCTGCCAAGCCACCCCAGCCACAGCCAGGACCGCATGTCCCTGTGTGCCTCCCTGTGCACATCCTTTAGGAACAGCTTAAATTAAACTTGGCCTTGCTCCATGTCCTGTGCCAATCCTGGGACTCCCCCCTGGTGTTCCCAGCTCCACCAAGGATTCACTGTGGCATTTGGGGCAGGTTGCTGGGGCTGAGCAGGTCACTTTATTTAGATGAGCAGGGAGTTTCCAAAGCATGGGCCGGGGACATCCCTGTGTCTCTGTGCTCCTGTGCCTTCAAGCAGGGGACTGAGAGCAGCATGGATCCTGGAGGTGTCCCGGGGTTAATGTCTGTGTGTATGCAAATACTGCTGCAGATTGCTGCCAGCCTCTTCTATTGCTGAAGGAGAGCAGCTGATTCCTGAAATCCTTGCTGGTAAAGTGAGCAGGCTCCGTTCTCTACATAGCAGCACCTGGTTAATTTCTTTCCACCTTGGGGTGCCTGCAGCATTCAGCCTAATTGCTTGTTGCCATCGTTTCCGGAGTGTGTTTATCCAGCCTCCCTGGATCAGCTTTGAGCAGTGCCTTTTGTTTTTCATTCTTGAATGCTTTTAACTTGGCCTGTCTTGTGGGTTTCAGGACCTAACATTCATCATTGCACCTCCTTTAGGGCTTCCAGTTTTGCAGCCTGCTGGCTGTGTTTAGCCTTCATGATCCGATGTGGCTGGAGCAATAGCAGGATTGCTCCAGACAGGCCTTTTTCTCCTGACAGACCACTTCTCTGATCTGTCTGGACAGTGTGAAACGCTTGTCCAGCATTTGATAGCTTCAGAAACATCAGTGAAGTTACAGAGCAGCTCTGCAGAGGAGCAGACATCTGCTGCAGAGCAACAGTGGGCTTTCAGACGATGCCATCTCCTCCCTTCCAGCCCTCTCACACAGCCTGCAGAGGTTGTTAGAAGGTGATGGTTCCCCCATTGCCAGGAGACAGATGAGACACACTCATGCAGGTCCCTTCATGGCTTCATAGAATGGTTTGGGTTGGAAGGGACCTTAAAGCTTATTCAGTTCCAACCCCCCGCCTTGAGCAGGGACACCTTCCACTAGAGCAGGTTGCTTAAAGCCCCATCCAGCCTGATCTAGGTCACTGTGGTTCAGTGAAGCTGGGAGACTGTGCTGGAGCAGAAGGGTGATGCAAGGCAGTAACGCTGAGGAAGCTCAGTCCTGACCCTTGGCACTGAGTGTCACAGGGGTGGGAAGGCACTGCCACATTTCAAGGCGTCAGCCTTGTGTGTGACTGGGGATTATCACTGGAAAGCAAACAGATGGGCAGTCCTGCCTCTTTTCGCACCTCTCTGATCAAGGCAGCTATTCTAGCAAGTTACTTTGCAGTGCTAAGGAGACATCAGTCTCCATCAGATGGGATGGGCAGCAGAGGTATCTAAAGGCAATCTGTCGCAGTGCAGGAACCAGAGCCCCTGTGCTTGGCTAGGAGTGTCTGGGGTGGGAGCCGGTGGGGCTTTGTTCTCATTGTGAAGACATTCCTGTGCCCAGGGGGCCATGTCTGGAGGCAGGAACGGGCTGCCCCTGCCCCACCAAGGCACTGACTGCTTTTCTCTTTGCAGACTCGTTGGCCAGGCCCAGACGAACCGTGTTCACGCGGGCGATCGAGGGCTGTGACCTGCACTGGCAGGACAGCCACTTGCAGCGCATCATCAGCAGTGACTTCTACGTGTCTCCCTCCTACCAGCGGGAGGGCGAGAGCCTCCTCTTCAACTCCCAGGGGCAGCCGCTGTGGCTGGGTGAGCGTCCAAACCTTGCATGGCCTGAGTGGGTAGATGCTAGTGGAGAAGAGCCACCCAAAGCATCAAAAAAGCTTTGGTACCCTGGCTCTTTGCAAGCTTCTGCATCCTAGATTGAAATTACCTCCCTGGCCCTTAGCCTGAGGATAGGGCGAGCAGAACTTGATGCTTTCCCACACCCCAGCCACAGTCCTTACAGCAAGTCCCACATCTTTACAGTCTGGGTTCCCTTTGGGCAGCTTGGATCAGGTTCATTGTGTTCTCTTTCATCCTCCCAATGTTAGCTGTTGCCATGCAAGCTCTCACTGTTTCCAGTGCAGCAGGACTGGACAATTAAGTCCTTGAAAGTTGTCTGGAGGGCACAGCTGTATCCTCTGGATTTTTTCTTCCCTGTTCTCACTCTCTCTTTAGTCTTCCCTCAAAGGCAATTAGCAGAGAGTACAATTAAGCCTTGTATGATTTTAAGGCTCCCTCGACCAGTTAAGCCCAGTACCCTCCTGTGTTGTAGACCTTTAGTCCATGTACCTCAAGCCACACAACCTCTCTACTGCAAAATCATGACCCTGGGCAGACCTGCAGACCCTCAACAGCTACATGGCTGGGATGAGAACAAGTGAGATGAAGGGCTTGTGAGTGCTTGGTGTAGCTGTCAGCCCTCAGACTGACCCCAAAATGGGAAATGCAGGCCCCCCAGACCTCTATAAGGTTGGATGCCTCATCCCTACAGCCCAAGAGGTGAATATATGGACATGGGACTACTCAAAACCCACCACTGCGCTGTCATCTGCTCCAGCAACCAGGGTCTGCCATCACCCAGCCAAAAGGGGAGAGAGTACTTAAAGTCATCCAGAGATGTGGTTTCTGCAGCAGCTGGCACTAAGTCGCTATTAAGGCCAGGAGATAAGTTAAAAAGGGCACATGTAAAGGCTGCTGGTAGCACCTCTGCTAGCTTAGCTGGAGCAGGAGAGGATGCTTCTACTCTGGGAAGAGTTTTGTGTAGCTGCAGGCAGCAGGTTTCCTCCCTGCACAGCCATGGGTAGCAATGGTAGGTTGGTGCTTCCATGGACTCCATCTAGCAGGGATGTGGAGGCCCCGGCTGCCCTGTCCCTAGCATAATCTGGGTTCTGGCGAGCCCTTTGGCCCAGTTGGTTGGTGCATGTTATTTTTCTGATGTATTTGCTGTGATTTGGGGATTTTGCGCTCTGGCTTTCTTGGCACCCCTACAGGGACTCGGTGCTGGGAGAGGAGCGTGATTTGTCAGCAACTTCAGTGATGAATTCAGCGAGAAGCTGCGTATTCCATCCGTTTAGCAAATGAATAGAGGGAGCAACAAGAAGCTTTTTTACAGATGTGCCTGTTCTGAAACCTCTTCCTCGCGTAGTTCTCGCGGGTGACCTTTGGGATGTGGAAACCCCATTTGTGGGGGTGGTTGTCTGCATTTCCAGAGCTTTCCGAGTTCTTCCAGGAATAGAAATTATCCCTTTACCATAATTTTAGATCTTCGTGTTTGCCTTCCCCCGCTCCCTAACCCCCACCCTTGCTAGGACGGTTTGCAAGAAAATGGGATTCTCACTGCTTGTTATGCAGCATGTCATGTCATCTGCTCCTGCTAATTTCTCACTCAGTCATAATCCTCCTCACGGTTGCTTGAGATTTCAGGTGAGCAGTGAGCAGCAGGAGCAGATGAATTCCTAAGCAATTTGAGTCTTGGGGGGGGGGGGTTCGTGCAACTGTTCCTAATAATAAAACACCAGGTAGGAGGGCTGCAGAAGAGACGGGGTGTCTGCAGAACGTGCTCCATGGAGGTGTTAAGGAAGCAGTTCAAAACATCACCTCAAATCTACCAGTGCCCCCAGCGCGGGCTGGATGCACAGCCATCACCTGTGCCATGAGAGCTGCGAGGGGTGTTGGATGAGACACCAAGACGTGTTTGGGTGCGCAGCAGTGAGAGAAATCACCATAAGGCATGTGGATTTTAGGAGAAATGAACGGTAGGGTTGTCACAGCCTGGGTTCGGAGCCGTCGTATTGCAGCAATAGTGTGTTGGAAATGCTTCCATTAGATAAGGTTTGTGGAGGTGGGGATTTAGGCACTGACGTAGCCGCTGTGGGTTGAACGTGGTAGGAGTCCTGTTAGTATTCCTGGTAGGTATCCCTGCCAGGAGGAAGGAGAAAGGGATGAATTCAAGACAAGGAGCAGGAGTTTAGCAGGGGCTTGGGGAAGATCAGAAGAAGAAAATGCCCTGAAGCCTGATGCTATCAGGTTTTCGCCCCTGATAGTACATCCTGTAAATTTCTGTGGTCCTCTGGCTCAGCCATGCCCCTGTGTTTGTCCTTGCCTTGCAGAACACGTCCCCACCGCCTGCGCTCGGGTGGATGCCCTGCGCTCCCATGGCTATCCCAGAGAAGCTCTCCGACTAACTGTTGCCATAATCAACACCCTGCGACTGCAGCAGCAAAGGCAGCTGGAGATATATAAGCACCAGAAGAAAGGTATGAGTGTAGCTATGGGAGAAGTGTCTCACGAGGTCTGGCTGGAGTGGCCCAGCTGGTTGAAAATGTCTTCTCCACCTCAAAGGGAAGTGCTGCCCCATCCAGAGCAGCAGAGGTTGTTGTTGGGCACTGCTGTATGGCATTACTCGCACCCTAGAAAGGCAAACTGATGCATCTGGTTGCTTGAGCCGAACTGTGTTGGTACCCACATGCTAAGGACAGAGGGGCCCATGTGCTGTCTTTAGGCTGCTGCAGTAGGGATGTTCATGTTCCCACTGTCACTGT
The DNA here is from genome assembly GCA_026283785.1 of Coracopsis vasa. NCBI lineage: Eukaryota > Metazoa > Chordata > Aves > Psittaciformes > Psittacidae > Coracopsis > Coracopsis vasa. The sequence goes on along the minus strand of JANHGB010040825.1, from coordinate 6,650 downwards.
GACTTCTTGCCTGTAAGGATTGCACAGGCAAGTGGTGCCTGCATTAAAGAGAAGCTGCTTATCTGCAGAGCTGCAGTAACTGGCTCTGTGTGCTACCTCCACCTTGCATTTGCTGAATAAATTGTACCAGGAAGCAAGCCCAGTGTTTGTCCTATTGCAATTGCAGTTGGCAGGGAGCTGGGGTCATTTACTGCAGTGCTGCTGGTGATCAGTGACTCCTGAACCTTGCCAGCTTGAGATCATAAAAGATGGAGCCTTTGAGACTCACTGGGAGTCTTTGTCATCTCCAGAGAGATTTCTGCTTGTGTTTCCAAAACATTCAGACTATCATTGCAAAGGAGTCCGTAAGTCTGACTTTATAAACTCCATCTTGGGTCTCTGCAGTTCCTTATGTCCTCCCAGAACAGAGAACGAACTATTGCATCTTAAGTGGCCTCAGGAGCATGTTTTATTGTTGGGTGCCTGCTCCTTCTGATATCTGGCAGTGTGCATGGTGGCTGCTCCTTGCCCTTGTGAACTACCACGCCAGGGTTGGCCCTGGAGGTCCCTAAGTCCAGGCTATGGGGTAAGAAAAGGCCTCTCTGGTCTCAGAGACTCCTGTGGGTGCAGAATCTCTTTAAATTCCTCACTCTTACAGTGTTTCTGTTCCATGTTTTGCAGAGCTGCTGCAGCGAGGAGCCACAACCATCACTAACTTGGAGGGCTGGGTAGGCCACCCTCTGAACCCCATCGGCTGCCTCTTTCTAACCCTGACTGAAGCCTGTAGATTAGAAGAGGAAAATTGCCTTGAAATTTCAGGTACCGAGCGCTCCTCCTGGCTCCTTCCTGGTGGCTGCTGCTGAACTGAGCCGGGGGGGAAGACCCTGGGGCAGGAGTGGGGCTCAGGACTCCTGGGCTCTGAGCCTCCCCTCTCTGTGCCTTTGCAGGAGCAGTGAGGACAAGAGCTGCAGTGCAGAGAGCAGGAGTTAGTGGCCCTGAGGGCTTGCAACCAAAGCAGAGCAGGAGAGCAGCTTAGCAGAGCTGGCCCAAGGCATGCAGGCCCATGGGAAGGCTCCGGTGTCAGATCCTGTTGCACATCTCAGGTCTTGTGCATCTCCTAGTGAGAGCAGGAAGGAGGGTGAAGCCCACATCTCCCACAGGGAGCTTTTATTCATCATCTCTGGGTGACTGAAGGCAGGCAGCAGAGAAGTGTGGGTCCTTGCTTCTGAAGTTGAGAGGTTTTTCTCTCTAATCCTGCTGCATCTCTTTCCCCTCTTCCAGATGCCGGGGACTCCAAACCGCCAGTGTATCAACACGTGCCCGTTGCGACCAGCAGCCAAGACAGTGGCGAGTCCTACCTGTCCCTGGCCTTAGAGGTGGCCCTGATGGGGATGGGTCAGCAGAGAGTGATGCCTGAAGGTCTCTACGCCCAGGACAAGGTGTGCCGCAATGAGGAGCAGATCATTGCCCGGCTGCAGGACCTGGAGCTGGACCCGGTGCTGGTGCAGACCCTGCGGAAGCAGTGCATCTTGCTGCTGGAAGGTGAGGGCTTGGTCCATCTGGATGGCTTCTGTGTCTTAACTGAGTATTGGCAACACCTCCAGGGTGCTCTTTCCAAGGTTTATACCTGGCTGACCCCATCCTGGCAATGATGAGGCGCTGAGTCTGTAGGATGGTTGCTCTGCCCCATCATCTGGCAAAGCAAGGGTTTGCTGACATCCCTGGAGCGAGACCACCTCAGAGGCACTATGGAGAAGGGTGCTAAGCACAAGGCCTTGGTTTCTGAGGGATTTTGACTTGAAAAGGTTTTTAGAAAAGGAAAGAGCATCTCTTTTCCCTGGATCCAACTTGAGTAACGCACCAAGGAGCTGCTGAGCAGATCCTCAAAGCTTTGGAATGGTGCAAACCCCAGACACAGATCCTGCTGTGCTAGTTATGGCTGATGGGCTCTGCTTCTGCCTAGGTGGTCCCTTCAGCGGCTTGGGAGAAGTCATCCACCGTGAGAGCGTCCCCATGCACACCTTTGCCAAATACCTGTTCTCTGCCCTGCTGCCCCACGATGCAGACCTGGCGTACAAGCTGGCTTTGCGGGCCATGAGGTTCGTGCATGTTTGATTCTGTCTCTGTCCCCCTTTTTGCCTCTCTCCTATGCTCTGGTGGGCACCCAGGATGCTTTGCAACTGTAGAGCAGGGATGGAGTAGAGGAAGGCTTGGGGCTTGCCATCCCTGGGATTTTGAGTGTATAGGTCCACCTGGGCACAGCAGCAGTGCAAAGAGACTCCTGCTCTCCATTTGGGTGACTCCTGGTTTGCAAGCCCAATCCATAGGGATTTGCATGGGTCTGCTGGCCCAGCTCTCTGCCCAACCCCTCACCCTAGGCTGCTCCATCCTCTGCTGGAGCAGGTCTCAGGCACACAGGCTGTTATCCCAGGACAGATACGCAGATGATTTTCCCCTGGCTCCAGGATGTCGCAGAGCCAGGCACAGAGCACAGTCGCACTCTGTTCTCCATTAAAGCCCAGCTCCATCTCTGGGCCTGGGGACACAGGCAATGCCAAGAGCTGCCCCACGTCCCTCCCTGGTGTGTGACACACCTCAGACATCAGCCTGTGGGCTGCATTTTTTTGGCAGGGGCTGGATGGGTCTAGAACAGTCTGGAACGTCCCAAATGAATCAATGCTTTTGAAGGACCATCAACCCCAGAGCAGCCCTCTCCCTTCAACACCATTAAAAGTTCCAGCTCAGAGCATCATCTTTCCTGTGACATTTCCTTCATGAAATGGGCCATCTCTCCCCAAGACTTAGGGAAATTTGGAAATGCCCCTGTCCTGGGAAGAGCTGCTCAGGACAACCAGGCCTAACAAGTAGCCAAGGGCCTCTGCTGTGTCTGGGGCCATCAAACAGGAGTAGGACTGAGTGTCCATGGAGTGCACATTGTTCCCTTGTCATCTCTTAGAGCCTGTCCCCTGCTCACAGCCAGGACTCTCTGTGTTGGGGTGTCTCTGACCTGAGCTGGGAAGGTTGGGCTTCTGCTGCCCCATGGGTACCCCAGCCCTGCAATCAAGGACAGCAGAGATGGCTGGATGCTCTCCATGTCCAAGGGAACAAATCATCTCCTGCACACCTTGGCTGGCCATCAAGTTAGTGACACCAGCACCAATTCAGGGTTTTAAGAGCCAACATGGTTTTGTCACCATAGCTGGCGATGTGAGACTCCTGCTCCCCTTCCTTAGGCTTCCTTCTCCCCCGGGTTTTCCAGGCTTTCGGATATCCCCTGCAAGAGCAGGTAACCTAACCCGTCTGCAGAGGCCCTGGGGAAATCTGCTGCTGCTTCTGATCATAACCGGGCATTTTAAGAAGAACCAGATGATAAAGGCAGGGGCTCTGCCGGGCACTCTGACATGAAAGGAGCAGGGAGGGAGGAGGGAATTTGCTTTCTGGTTTTTTTTCCTAAGGCTTGTGCTTTTCCTTACAAGTTTATAAATCACTTCACGGATCATTCTCTTCCTTTCAAGTCAGCCTGAGATTGATCCCTATGCCCATGTGTTGAGCATGCAGCCTCGGGAGCCCCACACATGCACAGCAGCAGGATGCTTTCAAAGGCGTTGCTGCAGGCAGCCCCTGCCTCACCTCATCAGCACCTTGGGGAGAAGGGGGCGATGCTGGGGCTGAGCTGGGGTCTGATGTTGCCTCCTCCTGTTTGCCCTTCAGGTTGCCCGTGCTGGAGACCACAGCCCCGTCCGGCGATGTGACTCACCCCCATCACTTGGTCTCGGTGGTCCCCAGCAGGTACCCACGCTGGTTCACCCTGGGGCACCTGGAGTCGCAGCAGTGCGAGCTGGCCTCCACCATGCTCACGGCAGCCAAAGGTTGGTGGGGACCTTGGATCTGAACATGGACCTGGGATAGGGGTGGTGGGACAGTGCTGCACAAGAGCATCGAAGAGATTTTCCTGGAGAGAAGAGGGAGCTCCTGCTTCTGATCCCTCCAGTACTGGCAGAGTCCAGCTCAGTGCCCCACTGGCAGCCTGTCCCACGCAGGGCACAGTAAGCTGGCCTCAGAGCAGCCCACCAGAGTCCGGGATCTCCAGAGCTCTTGTCCCAAAGGGCCCCAAGGCTCATATTCTGGCAGGGCAGGACAGGAGGTTCTGAAGAGATGCAGGCAACCCTGCAGGGATGCCAACCACAGTGCTGCGGATCCTTGGTACTGTCCCTGGGTGATGCTGGACCATGCCTGTCCTACAGCTGCCAGGTCAGCTAGTCCTGCCAGACATGCTGTAGGTTCATGCCATGGTTTAGTTTGAAGCTGCTTATCCCTTTATCTCTGCTTTGTCTCTTTCTACACCGTAGTAATGATCTTACACAGGTTGTAAGATCGTGGTGCACAGGTTGTGCACCAAACCATGTGTGGCTTTCAGCAGGGCTGGAGATGGGGCCAGCTGTGCTGGGTGGGACACCTTGGTCCCAGCCACGAGGGGCTCATAAAACACCTCCTCACTGATCTCTCAGGCCTCTTTGGTCATTGCCCAGGCACAATGATGGAGGCAAGCACAGGTTTTTCATTAAACATCCAGCCTCACTGCCTTAACATCTCCTTCTCTCCTTCCACCTCTCCTCTTTGCTGCTTTTCCAGGGCTGATGTCCTGATGGAGAGCTTGTACCTGGTTTATCCTTTAGTTTCTTCTCCCTTCCAGTGCCTAATGGAAAATGAGGTTTTTATGCCAGGGGTGTAGGGCTGTTGGATTGCATCTGGTTTTCCCACCATCCCCTTCTCCAGGTGTCCCCCACCACAGCATGTCCCCGTGTCCTCAAGGCCTCTCTTGCCTATGTCCCCGCAAGCTGTTTTAGGGAGGCAAATGGCTGCTGTGGGTGGCAGGAGATATCTTTATCTCTTTGTCACCCAAGATGTCTCTGTACCCAGGTGCAGCACTGGGTCTTTCACATTGTTGTGTGTTATTTGGTTTTTCTTGTGTAAGGTTCACCTGCTCAATTTAGAACTATGAGAGTAGAAACATGAACCTGGAACAAAGCAGAGAGACCAAATATGACATGTTGGTATCTCTGGTCTGCACCCATGCCAAAGGTCCCTTTCCGCACTCTGTGTCCCACAGGGGCTGACAGGAGGATTTCCCAGGCCAGATACAGCATGATGATACTAATATGCCTTGATGGGCCCCTCTTCCAAGATCTTGCCCCATTTCCCAATGCCATCACATATCCTTGTAGCACCCATGGCTTCCAGTGACAGGAGACCCACAGCATCACTGGGTGTTGTGCCAGGAACCCCCTTCTTTGGGGGTCTCTCAGCCTCTCTCAGTTGTGAGAGCTGTGTGTCTGACCTGGGCCATCCAGGACCAAGCCACAGCGTACCTGGGTGGCCCTGGCCCAGCCTTTGCTAGCCTTGCAGAGGGAAGGGACTTCCTGATCAAGACAATATGTGTACAGCAAACAGCTTTTCTTCTTTTTACTGTTTCTAAGTGAAGAATGACCTTTCTGCAGCCATTGAGCACTGGGCATCTCCCCAAACCCCTCCTTTGTTGGGAAGAGTCTGCTTTACAGCTGTCAAACTTGAACCCAGGGTAGAACATCCAGGTGCCTGGAAATGTCTGCTAGTGCTCCAGGATGTGTCTGGGATCACTCAGGCTTGTTTGTTCTCTCTGTGAGAGAATGTTCTTGAGCGAGGATGGGTGCTGTAAGATGTGTCACCTCCCTGGGAGGACATTTCATTTTGCTGTTGGACTGCAGGGCCTGATCCAGCATCCCTGTGCATCCCTCTGCATGGGTGTCCAGAGGGGCTGAAGGGGTTGTTTAACCACTCGGTGCAGGCAGGAGATGAGGCTTAAAGGGAAGCTGATGGGAGGCTGAGCCATCTGATTGTTCTTGCCTGCACCCAGGGGACATGCTGCGCCTACGCACGGTGCTGGAGGCCATCCAGAAGAACATCCACTCCTCCTCCTTGATCTTCAAGCTGGCTCAGGATGCGTTCAAGATCGCCACGCCAGCCGACAGCAACTCGGACACAACGCTGCTCAACGTGGCGCTGGAGCTGGGACTCCAGGTATGGGGTGGCACTGGGAATGCTGGTGGCCCTTCTGCCCCATGTTCTCTGGCAGCAGCACTGGTGATGGTCTTCCACCAAGCAGGGTGTCCCCTGTGGAAGGAGTAAATTCCTCCCTGAGCAGGGGAGCTCAGCGCTGGGAGGCCCCTGTGCCTGATGCAGTTTGAGTGGAGGCGAGGCAGCACTGGGGAGCCGGTAGCCAGGTGGGGCAGAGGGATCTTTGGGGAGCAGCACTGTGCTGGGTGCCCTGTGGGGCAGCCGATCACCCTGAATTTGCCTCGCAGGTGATGCGCATGACCCTGTCCACCCTCAACTGGCGGCGGCGGGAGATGGTGAGGTGGCTGGTGACGTGTGCTACTGAAGTGGGTGAGTGCCTTGCCATGCTAGGGGGACCCAGCCTGCATGCGGTGGGAGGGACCCTAGGGTCATTCATAGCCCTGAGCATCTGAGTTCTTTTGGGCCTCCCATTTATAGAATCGCAGGACAGTTTGGGTTGGAAGGGACCTTAAAGCTTATCCAGTTCCAGCCCCCCTGCTGCGGGCAGGGACACCTTCCACTAGAGCAGGTTGCTCCAAGCCCCATCCAACCTGGCCTTGAACACTGCCAGGGATGGG